>JAQQAE010014507.1:0-12367 GCA_029823295.1 Pseudamia nigra
CAAACCTCTCTTATCTTTTTAAATGGGTGAACTTGCACATTTTTACGTTGCCCAATACTTATTGTCCCCACTGTACACATGAAATTATCTTATGCAATCAAGAACTAGCATGTTGTTACTGCACAAGAATAAATCGATGGGCTGTCCAACACACACTGGAAACCAGTCTGCGTGACTGCAGAGTCTCCACACCTGCACACAGAGCAGACACACATACACAGACTTATAATGAAGCAAACATGATACCTGATGAATTATGATTAAATACAGTATTTACTAGTTGCCATTAGATTATCTGTTTGATTGTTCACAACATAACTCAAAAAGTTATGAATGGATTTGGATGAAATTATCAGGATTGGTCAGAAATGGCACAAGGACCAATGCATTGTGGCAGTGACCAGGACCATTGTCTGGATCCAGACGATTTTTTATTGATTCTTCACCATTGTGAGATAGGATCAAATTCAACATTTGTCCTTGTAATGCCACAAATAACACCCAGAAAATTTTGCAAAAGAAACACAGGATAACACCATAATAGATTTGATCAAATCCATAGACTGTATATATAACTGGACAAAGTGACCATGACGTCATCCATTAGTTTCTGAAGGGCCGTTTTGAAATCAATCGGGTCGTCACTTCCTGGACGACATCTTGGAGCCAAAAACAGAATGTAACCATATTTTGAAAGCAAATATTAGCCGCTAGTTTACTGATGCGGTAAAACTTCACCATGCAGTGTCAAACAAAGTCATATTACATTGTTGTTGGTGTAAACACTTACCCACAGCTGCAGTCGAGTGTATGTTATGTATAACCATGAACATATTGAATAAATAGAAAATACTAAGGTCCGAATTGGTCCGACTTCACAAGTGAGCTGTTACTATAGTGACATGTCAATCAAACCCCAGCACAGCAGTGATTTGTTTGATTATTTACAGTAATATCTTAATAATGGAGCAAAAATTTAAAGATGGACCACCACATTATTTATCAGAGGGCCTAAATAAAATGTTTGAGACCATAATGACTCATGACAAAAATTTATTTGCTTAGTACTTTCAGATAGAAGTCCAATGTACTGCATCTCTATGGGAAAAAAAGCTTCTTGGAGCTAGTTGAATATGAACATGAACATTATTCATGTCTACTTGTCATTTCCTTTGATTGCTGCACCAAATTAAGGGGTTCAGGTTCTGGGATACAAACATCCAAATACTGCTACAAATCTTGGGAGTTTAATTTAATGACAATACAAAACATGCACAAAAATATTTTTATCAACTTAAGAATCCAACCAAACGTTTTAAAATACATAAAGTATTTTACTTGCTTTTCTATTCTCTCCTTGGATTGCTGGTTTTACAAGAATAAATGTAAAGATGCGTAGTTACACTTTAGCTGCCAGGCTTTTATAAACAGTTTTAAACAAACTGCTGTTTTTAGCCTCTTAAGTTACATTACATGAAGGATTTGAAGGTTCTTTTGTTGGATCTTTGCATAATTTTGCACATTATTAAACAGCTGAAAGAAATATGCAAGAAATGTGCAGTAGTGCAAGTCTCTTTGCAATTTCATGCTGTAGTCATTCATATGATGACAAGTTATTTAATTCTAATTTTCCTTTGTAAAATTCTGCCTCGGAGGAAGAAGGTTTGAGTTGAAGCCCTGGTGAGCTCTGAGTCTTTCTGTGAAGAGTCTGCATGTTCTTCCCACGTCCAGAAAAATTTCCTGCTGGTACTCCACCCCCTCCCGAAAAAAAAATGTATGTTAGATTGCAGAGGTTTTATATGGACTTAAATTTCATTATTGTCATTGTGATCTGTTTAAGTCTCCCAGCTGGACACTAAAGGCAACAGGGCCATATGTGTTCTTGCTTTCTTGATGAATTTTGTATTTGAACTTCATACTACAATTATTATTTTTATTATTACTTACTTTTACTGGTCAGTCAGGTCAAAGAGTCGGCTGGCTTTGTGATATTTTGTCTCATCTTCTGGGTAACTGCCTCAAGCTGAAAAAAAAAACAAAACATCAGTAGCTGAACAATATAGTTGCTGTAGATTTGTTGCTGCACGTCCACGATGCTGATCTCCTATTCCACCACATTCTAAAGGCGCTCTACTGGACTGACATGTGGTGACTGTGGAGGCCACTGGAGAACAATCAACCCAGTCTAATGTTCAACAAACCAGATAGACATAATTTGAGCCTTGTGACACAAAATTTGTGGTCATAAAAGGATGGACATGGTCAGCAACAGTAAAAGCTGTTGAAACAATGCTCAGTTGGTACTAAGGCGCCCAGACTGTCAAGAAAATATCTCCCACACCATTATACCAAAACCTGCCTGAACCACCGATATACGACAGGATCATGTTTTTGTGTCATTTAGGCCAAATTCTGACACCACCATCTTAATACAGCAGCAGAAATCCAGACTCATCAAACCACGCAATGTTTTTCCAATCTACTATTGTACAACTTTGGTGAGTCTGTGTGCAGCACTGGTTTCCTGTTCTTAACTGACAGGAGTGGCACCCGGTGTGGTCTTCTGCTGCTGTAGCTTTGAGGTTTGGCATGTGCTTTCAGAGATGGTATTCTGCTTATGTTGGTTGTAACGAGTGGTTATTTGAGTTATTGTTATGTTTCTGTCATCTCAGTCCAGTCTGGCCATTCTCCTCTGACGTCCAGCATCAGTATTTCCTCTTTTTCAGACTATTCTCTGTAAACCCTAGAAATGGCGGTGTGTGAAAATCCCAGTAGATCAGCAGTTTGTGAAATACTCAGGCCAGCCTGTCTGGCATCTACAACCTTGCCATGTTCAAAGTCACTTAAATCAGCTTTCTTCCCAGGTCTCATGCTCAGTTTGACCTTCAGGAAATGATCTTGACCATGCCTACATACCTAAATACTAGTGATCGACCGATATGGGTTTTTCAGGGCCGATACCGATTATTAGCAGTTAAGGAGGCCGATAACTGATATTTGGAGCTGATATTCATTTGCCGTAAGTTTAAAATTGGCGTAAAAATGTTGAATAATACAAACACTTAATTTGGTTTAAATGCCTAAAACACTTTTATTTAACCAAACAAAAAAAATAGCTCCAGAAGTGCATGGATCCTAGACCCACAAGTTATTGTAGTAGTCATGAGCTGTAGAGTTTTTCATGTGACTTTCACACAAACACACACTATTCTCCACATGACATACATTCAACCCATTGATAATACATAGTCTGCTGCGTGTTTAGAGCCAGACTGGACAACTAATGTTATGGTATAAACTAATTCATCTCCACCTTAACGTGTTTCCCTGCAATAAAACAAGTGAATTGAGTTTTTTACGCGTTCTGTGTCAATCACACACACATGCTTTTACTACCACAGACTGATTGACTGTCTATTATCAGCAAAAAACACCCATACCGATATACGTCAAAATTCCAAATATCGGTGCCGATAATCGGCCCGGATGATAATCCGTCAACCTCTACTAAATACACTGAGTTGCTGCCACATGAATTACTGATAGGTTTTTGGCTTGGTGTAACTAATAAAGTGGCTGGTGAGTGTACATTATGAGAAAACAAAGCTGTTCATTTTGTTCTCCTGACCCTTTCCTACTTAAGACTCCAGTGAAGAATATAGATTAGTACCAGATCAACAAATATCAACAACACCCTTCCCTGCTCATCACATCAGATATTAGGGGACAATTATGACACAAGGCTGAGCACAGACCTACTGCTAAGAAAAATGCATACTTCAAGAAGACGACGTTTAGGCTAGACATTGACCAGGAGACTGACAATGCACCAACCTGTTTTCTCAGGTACACCCCGATGTCCTCTTCTGTTGACACTCGCATGTACTTGTCTGCTTGCTCCCTCTCCATTCTCTGCCCTATCTGCGTTCCTTCATTTATTTCTAAATTTATCCTCTCCCGCTCCATGATCTGCTCTTTCTGTTTTGCTTTATTTCTTTCTGAATTTAACCTCTCCCTTTCCATTCTCTGCTCTATCTGCTTTCCCTTCTCTCTTTCTGAATTTAACTTCTCACTCTTTGTTATCTGCTCATTCTGTTTTCCTTTATATTTTTCTAAGTTCAGCCTCTTCATCCTCTGAAACCGTTTTTGCCTGTGTGAAGACATCACTGTGGGGATCGTTTCAGAGCTACTGACAGATGTCAGGTAGCGGGGTCTTGTAGTTAAACCACTTTGGCCTTCGCTCGCTGACAGATCTGAGCACAAATGAGATTTCTCTGTGGGCGAGCTTGGTCCTGCTGCAGAGCCAGGAAAGTTTTGAAGGGTCTGTGGGTAGGTAAAGCCGTTATGAGGAGGGAGAAGTGGGACAGAAGGAATGGCATCCTGTGCATAAATATAGTGAGAGCTTTCAGGATTACTGTATATGCTGTTGTGGTAGGAGACATATTCGGAGCACTCCGTCAAACTGTAATCTTGAGAAAAAGGAGAAAGATACACTTGATTAATATACATTTGTCTGGTGTTCTGCTCAACATCGTGTACATCTCTGCTTTTGTCAAGTATTCGCTCTTGTTTGTGGTGTTCTGGCGAACACGTGCTTCTAGAGTGACAGCGGTGGAGAACAGGACTACTAGAGGCACACTTGGATGAATGCGAGGAGGAGGAAGATGAGGAGTGCCTCTGGTTGTTGTGGGGGCCTCTTTTCTGACTGTCGCTGTCTTGTCTGCTGTCAGGCGAGGCTGAGGAGTGTCTCTCGTGTCTGAATGAATCTCTGCCCTGACTGTCCCTTTCTTGTCTGCTGTCTGGCTTCTGGTTACCATGCGGCTTCTTCCCATACAGCCTCTCCTGAGTCCGGTCTGCTAGTCTGCTCAACTCGTCCGGTTCCAGACTAAGTCCCAGAGTTTTCAGTATTTTCTGAAGCTGTTCTTGCTGCTCGTCCACCTTTGTTTTTTCTTCCTTTTCTGTTTTCTTTTTCTTTGCTGGTGGAGACTTTGGTGGACTCCTACAGGCCAAAGAGTATCGGTCTCTTTCATTTGTGTGCTCCTCATCATCGGGCAAGGAGCATCTGTCACTATGAAATGGTTCTGGAGGGACCATCTTCCTTTCTTCACTACTGGGCTGACTCCGTCTAGGTGGAGTGGCTATGTTGCTAGGTGTCTGGCTCCCAATGTGAAAAGCCTCATCTGAGTTACCCTCCACAGCAGGAGGCTTTATGTTCAATGCTTCTTCACTTAAAGGAAGATCTTCACTGTCATCATTGACAATCCTGCTGAGCAAGTTCATATCCACTCCTTTGTTGAGCACATCGAGGAAGCGTAGAAAACCCTTGTTGACATGGTTCTCCTCTTCTGGTGGTGATGTAATGTCTTGGCTTGGAGGAAGCAATGGCACAACATCAGGGACCTGAAAGAAGCCAGCGGAAAGGTCTCACTATTAAAATAAAGTGTCACAAATAAGAACTTAAAGCAACCAGATCAATCTAGGATCTGACTCATTTCTACACTAAACAAGACTTAACAATAATACTTCTCTGGTTAACAAGGTCAAGTAATTGCCATATTGTGTAACCAACAGGGCTAAGGAATGAACAATGTACCGTATCTACATTTTTAAATAAACCAAAATGAACAAAGAGACACAAAATTAGAAGAAAACTAACAATGTAAGGAACAAACAAAAATATATTTTTGGACTTATTGAGATACAAAACAAAACCCTGCCTTTAGGGTCTCATTAAAATATCACATACAACTGTACAACCTCACTGTGTTTCAGTTCACGCTGGTTCTATCCATCATTTGTAAATGAGAAATGCTTTTGCAAACAATGCAACTTGATCTGAATTCCTGTCATTCTATTCGTCCTAACTTCAGAGTGACATCAAAGCATGTTACGCTAAGACCTGCAAAGCTAAAGTTGATTAATCAAACACTGTTGGTGCAGTATAATCATTGTAAACACATGTGAAACAAGCTGCTAGCACTGCCACATTAATGTTACATCCTGTGATATGTCAACAGTGTGTGAGGCACCTTAGGCTTGTTTTCGGAGATTCTGTCACATTTCAACTCAGTATCGTCCATTACGTTCCCAGCCTTCATCTGTAAAATGAGTAAAAAATTTAGATTAAAGCACATGTCAGAAGTTTCATACCATTTTTAGACATTTTTAAGTTTTGTGCATTATATGTGGAAACATTTGGGGGAACCACCTGTCACATGTAAAGCATACTAAAACAGTCCTGCTTAGTAATAGGTCAGGTCAACCCCACTTGTGTAATGTAGTATCGGTGGTTTTAATCTGATAGGAGTCAGCCAGACAAACAGAAAGGCACTGTCCACAGGATAACCACAGCCAGTTGATGCTTGATCAACTGTTCTTATAATTTCCTTGTACTGCGCACATTCCCTGTACAGCTGATGGGTGTCCTACATTGTGCCACAACCCATGGATGGGGTGATCTGGCGTCAGGATGGAGTTTTGGGTATAAAGAAAGCGGAGTCATCTATGTCTTTAAGCACTTTGTGTGTGTTGCTGATGTACACATGACTGTTTCACTATGCATAGATTTATTTAGATAAAGAATATCTCCTGTAATGGAAGCCTGAGTGCTGTCTCTCCATCACTCCACAGCATGCCTAATGACATAAATTCTGCAACAATATGTATATAACTGTGTGTTACAAAAGATGGCAATAGCAAGCAAAGTAAACAAATCAACATAGATACATTTTTTTAATTCTCTTGAGATCTGTGGTTCATATTTCTGGTGTTGTTTAAATGAGCATGACTGCTGCATGCAGTGTGCGCTGTAACTCACAGTAAATAGCAGTTACCAAGAGAGTGTGCACGACTAAAAACAACAACAAAAAAGATGTTTACAAACCTCTGTGTTCAGAAGCAGCACTGAGGGATGAGTACATTTCTGACTGATTAGTGCATTCACTCTGACTTTTAGTGGGTGGTCAGCTGGTCTCAGGCTTGACGAGCTCACTCTATCTTTGTGTAACTGGACCTGAAAATCAAAAACAAGAGTAAGATATAGTGCATTATTTGGAAATCAATGTGCAGTGCAATTCATGTACAAATGAATTCAACTTGTGCATTCCATGCACAAGTCATCAAATACTGGTCCAATACTGACCCAATTAGATTGATCAGATATTGATGACAATAGTTTTGATCTACTGTATAAGTTGGCATATTCAATTCACTTCTATTGTACATGAAGTGAATGCTCTACACAAAAAAAAATCAAAAAGATATATCAAAAAAGAGGGATCATCAGTATTTCGACTTTAAAATTCAAAAGTAAACAAGGACCAAACTAGAAAAAAGCTGTTACACTATCAAATACGTTATTCTATTCTGTATCAGAGAAAGGTTGTGGTTTTGTTCACAGTGACAGGCTGAATACCTACGCCTCCTTACCACATGTCCAAACCGTCTCAATCTGGCTTCTCTGACTTTGCCCCGAAAATGTCCAACATGAGGTGTCCCTGTGATGTGCTTGCTCTTAACTGTACCTCCTTCTCACCCCCATAGAATCTCAATATTTTCAGCTCTGCAAAAATCCTTCTGTCATGTCTCCTGTCTTTTCATCAGTGTCACCGTCTCTAAATCATACATCACGGCCAGTCTCCCTTCCACCCTGTAAACGTTTCCTTTGACTCTTGCTGCTTCTCTGTTGTCACCCACTGTCATGCAATTCTCATACAAATCCTGCATCAACCTAAACATAATTCTCTGCCACTCCAAACTTCTTCACTGTGGAAGAATTTGGGGGACACCACCTGTGTGTCATATGTAAAGAATACTAAATTAGTCCGTCTTCGTAGTAGGAGGTCAACACAAGGAGGCCCACTTGTGTTATGTACTATTAGGCCAGACAAGGCACTGTCCTCAGGATTACCACAGCCAGCTGATGCTCACAGCCCTGATATCTCCTTGTATGATGCGCACTCCCTGCAGACAGGGGTAGAGCCTGACATTGTGCCACATCTCACTTTGTGGGCCACAATGCATGGATGCAGTGATCTGGTCTTAGGGTGGGGTTTTGGGTATAATGGTAGCTGAGTCATCTCCTTCATTAAGCACTTGTGTATGTATCTTGCTGACGTACACAAATGTTTCACTATGCACTGTTTTATGAAAATAAAGGATGCATCTGTTGTAACTGAAGTCTGGGTGCTGTCCCTCCATCACTCCTTGAGACACCTGCTCACAGAATTTCTAAAACACTCATACAATACCATAGTGCCTCCCTCCGTAGCCTGTGATATGCTTTCTCTGAACTTCCAATCAGCATTCTCAAGGCAGATGGTGCTCACACTTTAACCGTCATCCCAACTATCTTTTCTACTCCCTCTATATAAGGATATATAGTGTTACAGTGATCAGCTGTCTGAGTCTGGGTTTTGAAGGTGAGCATTTAATGATAGCAAAACACAGATATAGGTTCTGAGAAAAATCTAAGGTTTACACTGTAATGGAAAATCTTAATCCCATATGTTTTCCTGAGTGAGCTGTTGTTTTCTTTCACCTTTATGCGCCACCTGCCCTTCTGCTTGCACTAAAATAACCCACAGGTGCTTCTTGCTCCCTCAATCTCTCAAGGAGAAACAGAGCAGTCTAGTCGTGTGTTTATCATAATAGGACCAAGGATGTTCCAGTCACTGGATGATAACCATATGTTTTGGGCAGGCAGAAGTGTGGGGGTGTACATTTTCACCCATCATGATAAAATGGCTGTGTGAGCATGCAGGGGCAGAGACTCTCTCCTGGACACACTCTGTGTACTTGCTATGAGACCGCTCATTGTTGCAACTCTTAATAAATGATCATTTCAAGTCAATCTCTCTCACCGTATCTTAATTAAGGAGAAATTCCACAACAACACTTTATTCAGCAAGTCTGTGCATGGCCATAGTAGGCTATTAATGTGGTGGTGGATTCGATATGCTATGACAGCATTCTGGTCTGCAACTACACCCTGTTGACACTTGTTAACTTAATTGCAGAAAAAGAAATCCTCTCAATTACTTGTAAAATTTTGTTTAACAAAGTTTGAAAATGGTGCCATAAAAGAATGATCCATTTCTTCCACACAGAAACACATTCCTTATTTAACACGTCAGCTGGATTAGCATTTGGTATCAGTTGATACGTAAAGCTTGGAAATCTGAATCTGAAAGATAAACCAATGCACTCCTCACAATTAAAGATCAACTGCTGGTAAATTATATGAATTATCTATAACTGAATGACTGTCTCACTTAACGCATCATACATACCTTTGACGGACGGCGGAAAGGATGTTTTTCCTGCAGGATTACATTCACCTTGTCTCTGAGAGTTACACCTCCACCTTCCACATCACAGGGAAGCCCTGGTGACATGTCATCCCCAAAAGGTTTGACTGTTTTCAGTGCAATGGAAGCTTTCTTTAACATAATTTTCTCCTCTATCGCTTGGAGCTCTTTCCGCTTCCGTGCCAGCTCTGGATCCTCCTCCTCCACTTCCAGTGGGCTTCCATCAGGGTTCTCAGATGTGCTTTCTTCCCTATGGCGGTTATGTGATGGAAGACTGAGTCCTTCCCCTCCCCCTTTTATTCCCATGCTGTTATGTGGTTCATCAACAGCGAACCTTGGGTATTCACAATAAGACTCCCACTTATAGGTGATTTGTGATTCACCTTCCATGCTGGTAATGACAACAATGTGTGCTGGGTCTACAATTCTTCGCTGTTCTTGGAGTGGATTCATTGTTCAGCCAGACTCTTGCACAGGTGATGCAAGTCAGTACGTGTACTGTTGAGCAGAAACAGAAAAAACACAGGTGGGACAGAAGTTTTTGCACACAAACAAAAACGTGATATGGAGAAATACTTCTGCTTCACTCTGCTTTTGGGATGTGTGTAGTTTTTAACGTGCTGAGTCAGTAACATTAACATGTGACTAATGCTACAAGGCAGTGATCTTTCAATATTAATATTTTAATCACATTTGCTCCAAAGCCCTATCTGGCCAAGTAACACAACTGGCAATGATTTGACTCCCATATTATACATGAAACACCGTTTATCCGTGCAGAAACAACACGTCAGAATCAACAGGTTTTATGTGATGTTATGTACAGAAGGTCTAATTCCATGTAATTATAAATTAATGCTAGTGTTGTAACATTAACCCTTGTGTTCACTTTTGGGGGTGTTAAAATGTGGAACCCAGCTCCACCCCAGACTTTTATTCTTGTAAAAATTTTAAATGTGTCAATTTGATCCGAATAACATACAAGGGTGAAACTATCTTTGAACGTGATGGATTGTATTTACGTAGCTGTTAGCTTAACTGGCAGCTAGCAAACGGTTTACCTGGTCTAGCTTATCAAACATGCCCTTCGTCTTCAGCACTGCACAAAAAAGGTCCGTTTTAGGCTTGTACTCCTTTATAAAAGAAGCTGTTGATCGGCAAAAAGCCAAAAGTGAACTTAAGTAAGGCCTGCAGGAGGCTTTTAGAACCGTTAGTTACATGTACCAACAGAGCATAGGGGTATAGCCGTGGTCCTGTGAGCTCACCGTTTAGTCCATACAGTTTATTAGTAGCCAACCTACTGGTCGGCGGACTGCATTACATGGTTTTCTATAGTGTGAATATACACTGCCTGGCCAAAAAAAAGTCACCACCTGGATTTAACTAAACAAATATAGTAAGAGCATTTCCACACGCACAATGCGAAGGGAACTCAAGGGATTGGGACCGAACAGTAGTGATGGGTAGATGAGGCGTCATGAAGCGTTTCGACACATTGTCAAACTGTATTGATACTGTGTCACTGAATACTGACACCTGCTGGACCTTAAAAATCCCTACAGGCAACCCAGTTGAAACCGACACCGATTTGATCACCTAGTACTGTATATACAATAATATAATTTAAGTTATTGTATTTTATAATGCATTCATATTTTCATTAAAATGTAAAATATCTTTGATATTTTTAGATGCAGTCAATAAATAATGCGAACAAGTATCATAATCTGGAAATCTAAGTGAACATGTTGTGAATGAGGATGCTGGTGGACGGGATTTTTTTTTTTTTTTAACAATTTTTATTTTTAAAAAAAAGAAAGTTTTTTCCAATGTTTTGAAACTGAGTCTGTTAGGCTTTTTTGATACAATTTCTCCAGCTGCAGAAAACATCCGTTCACACGGCACAGATGAGGCTGGAGTGCAGAGAAATTGTAGGGAAAGCCAGAAGAGGTTTGGATAGGTTGTCCCAGTATCTCAGGATCCTGGGACGTGGCAATATTGCTCTCTGCCAGGTATCTCTGTACCTCCTGGATGGCATCAGCTGTGGCACTGATGGTCTGCTTGCCCACTTCCATGTCAAGATACTGCCAAATGTTATCTAAAAAAAGAACAAATTGGCATTTTAGTACATGATTTCAAAACAAATAAACAAATAATGCTAAATAACATGCCTGAAATGGGTGCAGACAGCTGCTGTGAAGACGGTCCTGGCTGGGGATCATTTGTGAGTCCTAATACAGACGCACATTCTGACCGCAGTCTACTGATGGCCTCAGTGCACTTGGAGGAACTGCGGAACTCAAGTGATTTCAATCTGGGGTCTAGAAGTGTTGCTAGGGTCGACACACTTAACTCCAGATTGGAAGCAGTGTCTGTGACTCGACGCTTCAGATGTTCATGTAGGTGTAATGGCTGCTTGTGTGCGCAAGGTTGAAGCATTATGCTCTAGTGCAAGGTAGAGCATTTTCATCATTGGGATGACCTTTGACCCTGACACTTGCCTCTCTTCAGACAACTCCACTGTAGCTTGACAGAAAGGAGCAAGCACAAGAAGTGTTTCTCCTATGATGGTATACTCATCAGCTGTAAGTGGATTAAATGTGTTTTTAGAGAGGCCAGAGATGCCCACACTGGTTCCCTCTCATCATGTAGCGTTGACAGCATTTCATATGTGCTGTTCCAGCATGTTGGCACCTCATTGAGAAGTTTCAGGGTTGGTCGTCCCATTTGTTGCTGCACTTGACCAAGCTTCTCCTTGGCTGTAGTGCTTGACCTGAAGTATATGACAATGTGCCTAGCTTCATGTCTGATGGATGCAAGTGTGGGGATCTGATCACATGATTTTCTAACTAATAAACTGAGACTATATGCAATGCAAATTCAGTGCTGAATTTGGAGCTGTCTAGTGGATGCAATCATGTTTGGTGCTGTGTCGGTCACAAGACACTATACTTTATTGGTGATGGCCCAGTCCTACATGCTCCTTTTGACTTGGGCCAAATTGTCAGCAGTGTGACTTTGTGGAAAGTATTGCACTCCCAACACAGATGTACACAACT
>JAQQAE010014508.1:0-12367 GCA_029823295.1 Pseudamia nigra
GCTTGATGTGTACCTATGATGAAAATTACAAACCTCTCTTATCTTTTTAAATGGGTGAACTTGCACATTTTTACATTGACCAATACTTATTGGCCCCACTGTATACAGATCCATATGTGTAGGTCTGAAAGCATTAACCTAGGTTTTTTCACTTGATTAATCACCTAAGAAAAGCCCAACTAAATAAACAGTATCCATTCAAGTGTTTGCTATATTTAGAATATTCTTGCCATCATACAGTTCTTTCTCTCAGGATGCTGAAGCCTCATCAACAAATAGAGCAACTCTGCAGCTTGTATTCTTGTGACTGTGTAGTGTTTTAATGTTATTTCAGAATCAAACCCACAAACATAATGACCGATTGTGAGCGAGGTTTTAGAGTCCAGAGGTTCAGGAAAGAACAGCTTCAGTTTGATGTTCTCAGAAAGGTTTGGCAGAATCTGACTGAACACCTGATTCGAGGCATAAACTTATTGTCATTATGTAGTCATTCAGAATGTTCCTCTCGAACTCATTATTGAGTTGGGAAGGCTGTAAAAGATTTTAAAACAAGAAGTCATCTGTTTCTCCTATACAACGCAGATTTTAATGTGATATTTATCTGTATTGTCTCCAGTATTGATGTATAGTACTGTGCAAATGTTTTAGGCCACCTTGGGTTTGTTTTTTTAGCAGACTAAAATAAGGATGCACATGCGGGAAAGAACCAGAATACACAAGAAATATAGAAACAAACATTTCAGCTTCACCATAATGAAGTCTCAAGCATTAAGTGGCACCTCCCTTCAAACTTAAAATGTGAGCTGTTTGAATCAGAAAATATGAGATCTGGCTCAGTTAAACCAGCTGCATGTGTCAAATGGTTCTTATCGTTCATGTTACTTTTGCCTGGATGTCACAGTAAATATAGCCGCGATGTTAAAGCCATTTAGTTCACATTTTTGTGTTTATTCCATGTTCATTTTGTGTATTTTTACATCAAACTAAAGATGGATATTTGAAAGTAATGCTCCCTTGACACATTTAGCATTGGTGATTCATATTTGTGCATGCGTGTGGTATTTAGTAAAATAAAGTCAAGACAACAAGCCCAAGGTTGCCCAACAGTTTTGCATAGTACTGTATTTCACAAGTGAAATCACAAAATTCAGTTTACAGTTCAAAGAACATGTCCTAGTGTTTAATATGAACATATTGGGCTTAAGCATGCTAGAGGATTGTTGTGTGTTTCAGGATGTTAAGTGTAGCGGTAACTGGATGTGGGCCGCCAAGCTGCCCGGCGAGGGAGCGTGTCTGTGGGACGCTTGTGTCGCCATGTGCAAAGTCATGGGTCAGCTGGGAGTCGCCATCGATGGAGGCAAGGACTCTCTGAGTATGGCTGCTCGAGTGGGAAGAGAGACGGTCAAAGCTCCAGGTACTGTGTGTGTGTGTGTACGCTTATATGACCAGTTTGAGTATAAAGTGTGGTGTTTTGTCCAGGTCTCACCTTCAGATGGCCTGTCGAGTGCTGCTCAAACAGTAACATGGATAAAAAAGTTTAACCTTTCTTCATTTTTAGCCTGAGGATATTTTATGTTCTTATTTCACTGTATTTTACTTCTGTTTTTTTTTTTTTTTTTTGCTGTAGCTTGTTCAGTTGCTTTATATTTTAATTGGCTCAGGTATTCTTAACGGTTCTGTAATGTTATATTAGCCTGCTGAATTGCTTTTCACTGTTTTTTATCACCATTGTTGTGCTTCTCTCAGTTATTCTTTAGATTTTATTGCTGACTGAATTTTCTTTTTTTCACCACTTTCTCCTGTTGTTTTCTCAGCTGTATTGCAAATGAGACCACTTCAAGGTGTTTAAGGTGTCTGTCTGTGCTTCAGGTGCTCTGGTTATTTCAACGTATGCAGTTTGTCCTGACATCACAGCTACAGTGACTCCTGATCTCGAGGACCCAGATGGAAAAGGTATGTCACACTCACAGACAGACTCGGATTTGATTAAATGTACTTAATGTATGATAGTAAGTGCATGATATTAAATATACAACATTTGTTGCAGGCGTTGAATTCAAAGTCAAAAAGAAATTTATAAGTTTGAACATTAAATATTTCTTTGTATTGTATTCAACTGAAGAAAAAGGAATTGCAAATTTGCAAATCAATGTCCACAACCTCCCGGCTTCATTGGTTTGTAATTATATTTCCTTGGTTTTAGTTTGTTGGAGAATTTGAATTTCCTCATAATATTCACTGGACATTTCTCTGTTTGTCTCAGCCTCTTCCTCACGTACAGTACAATCTGAGTAGCAGACGGCTGCCTCTGACCCTCTGTTCTGTGTCTCCAGGCGTGTTGTTGTGGGTTCCCCTCAGTCCAGGCTGTCACCGTCTGGGAGGCTCTGCGTTGGCTCAGTGCTACAGTCAGCTGGGAGACTGCTCTCCTGACCTCGACCAGCCAGAACTACTGACGTCCTGCTTCAACACCACACAGACACTCATACAAGGTCAGCTATTCCTCCCTGGCACCACTTCATGTGATTCAAACTTTACTGAGGCCACTTTATTTATGACATTGGAGGGCTGCAGCATTATACTGTGTTTAAACTGCCACCTGGTGGTTTTAAGGTGCATTTTCAGTTTACAGAAGAGCAGCAAGATGTTTTTACAGCTACACTCAAAATTCAGTTATTTTCTAAGCGGAAGATGATGGATGGATTGTTGAAATTTTGTCTTGGACTCTCTAAAGTGCTGGCGAAAGACTACAACGATGAAGGAAAGCATACCTGAAACCATAGTAATGTGCAGTAAAACACAACACTGATTAAATAAACAACTTGCTGCCGACAAAAACAAAGTTAAATAGCTCAAAAATCTTGTAATCCTCTGCTTTCAGTCTGTGTAAATATGATCATTTAAAGCTGTGACAAAGAACTGGAAAAGAATAGTATATATTTCTGCTGTTTCAGAACGCCTTCTGAGTGCAGGACATGATGTCAGTGATGGAGGCCTCATTTCCTGTCTGCTGGAGATGGCATTTGCCGGCAATCGTGGGATTGATGTCGAGTTGTCTCCACATGGTGCCGGAGGTAAGTGATCTGTGTCCTGGTTTGATTTACATCTCATTCACGCTCTCTGTAGCTTCTGCAAAGTGGGTTTTCTCCGCGTCATCTGCTCAGTCATGGAACTCCTATTCAGTGAGGAGCTGGGTTTGGTTCTGGAGGTGGTAGACTCTGACGTAGAAACCGTGCGTCAGAGATACGGGGATGCAGGCGTCCAGTGTCATCGTATCGGAAGAACCTGTGGCTTCGGACCAGAGGCTATGGTGAGTTGACGACAACATCGTCCTATTTCTGAAGCTGTTTCACATCATTTACAATAACCACAGGCTTCATGTCTTTTTACTGTAGGTTCGAGTGAGTGTGGATGGACGGGAAGTACTGAGAGCGCCGCTGCCTGAGCTCAGAGCATTATGGGAGGAAACCAGTTTTCAGTTGGAGTGTCTGCAGGCCAATGAGCTCTGTGTCAAACAGGAAGAGAAAGGACTTGCCAAGAGGACACAGCCCTACTTCAAGCTGACCTTCGACCCCTCGGACATGCCCAGCATTAGTAAGACTAAACACAGCTAGTATGTCTATGCAAATTTATGAATTGTTGGTCATAAATAGTGACTGATTCCAGTGGTTTTACGGTTTCCGGTGTGTCATGTTCAGCTGCAGGGCTGCCTCGAGTAGCAGTCGTCCGAGAAGAGGGCAGTAACGGTGACAGAGAGATGTCAGTTTCTCTGTATATGGCAGAGTTTGAGGTAAACAACTTATAAAGCGAACATATTACTATTGTTGGAATCATTTCTTTTAATGTGTATTTTGTTATGGAATACTATGAAACACTCAGAGTGCAGACCTCTCCACCACAGCAGCTCATTTCCTCCACATGACATTATTAAGGCCTGTGTCTAAAGGGAGCGTTTTAGTGCTGCAAAAGTCCTCATTTTGAAATACTAATATACTTGGCTTTCAGAAGAGTGGTTTTAAGATTTTTTTCTGGTGAGAATGTGGTGCATTAAAATTAAAATCTGCAGTCTACTTATCAAGATGAAACCTAGGTAGAGATTTGATCTGATGATTTTTGGACATGCACTGAGTCAGTGAGTGCAAGGAGGTTTCAAAGGGTTAATCATCATCTGCATTCTTATTTTTGTAAGATTTAACCACATGCCAAAATCGTAGTTTGATCAACCTCTGATACCTTCCCGAGATGACGGTGTATGGGGGTAATGGCTGAAACATTCGAGGATTCTGAGGTTCACGGCTGACGATGTCTCCTAATTTCAGAGAATAGTTTTTGCAGTCCTTAAGAGATCAAACCCAGGCTTTTCAATACATATTCCATGGTCCATACAGCAAATTGTGAAAAACACCCAATGAAGCCAATACACACAATTGAAGAAGTGGTGCATGGGAGGAAACCAAATGGACATTAACCCAACAAGCCAACAAAGATGATAAAACCCACTCAGGGTCAGTATGTAGAACCCACTCGTACAGACGCTGTGCTGAATCAACTGGGATTGCAACACCTCGTCCTATTAGGTAATCAGAAATCTGGCAGCTCTGTTCACTGCATTTTAAATATTTACATAGTTATTTAGGAGGGATATGACTCAAACTTGTCTTTCTCATAATATACTTTTTCAATGTGACTGTAGATGTTTACATGTCAGATTCGATCTGACGGCTTTATTCTGCTGCTCCTCATGTCCAGTGTTTCTGAACTTGTGGACACAGAGTTGTGGTGTGTTGACAGGAAGGCTACATACAGATGCATTTTTACAGCTTTTGTTTTATGAGATATCAGTGATGCAGTTTCACTCTTACAGCAAAAGGTGTAATCATTTAAAGCAGGCTGTTCACTGATACTGAAAGTGTATTGTGCTTGTCACATATTGAAATTGTAAGTCAGTGTGGTTACTTTTACATGTATTCCAGTCCTCCTTGAAACTGGTCACGGTACAGTGTGCATGTTCACTAATGTGTTATTACCTATTTGTAGGTTTGGGACGTCACAATGCAGGACTTGTGCTCTGGATGTTTAACCCTGGATCGTTTTCAAGCAGTTGTGTTTGTCGGAGGATTCAGCTACGCAGACGTTTTAGGATCAGCTAAAGGTAGAAAATGCCCTAACACTCACTTTTTCATGAATTCAGTTGTGGACTGTCATAGAAGACATCTTATGTAACACTGCCTCTTACGATAGGCTGGGCTGCTACTGTTGCATACAACCCTAAGGCCAAGGCTGAATTTGATCACTTCCGGCAGCGGGACGACACGCTGAGTCTAGGAGTGTGTAACGGCTGCCAGCTTCTGGCCCTGCTGGGCTGGGTGGGAGAAGCCTCAACTGGAGCAGGTAACAGGAGACGCAGGAATTTTCATTATAATGGACAATAATAGAAGCTAAAACAATGCTTCCAGTGACCTGTTATATGGGGCTTTTCCACTAGTACCTACTCCACTTGACTCGACTGTGCTCGGTTTGGGGCCTTTTCCATTAGGTGATCGTACCTGGTACCAGGTACTTTTTTTTTTTTTTTTTTTTTTTTTAGTACCAACTCGGCCGGATTCCAAAGTGAGCTGAGTCGTGTAGAAAATATGACGTTACCACTGATTGCCCAAGGAGGGTGGATGCCGCGTCGAATGGGAGAGAAACGGGACGTGAAACCCACAGAGGTGGAAAAATTATTTTGGCCCAGTATTGATTGAAAAAGACAGACCGGGATGTCCGATCACCGTACAGTACTGTGGCACAATTGCTTGTGGATGTCAGAACACAGTGTGTGCTGAATTTGCTTGCCTTCGAAGCCAAAATTATACCTTGGTGTTTTCACGTTCCTAAAATCCCACAGTGTACGTCAGCCTTATGAAAACTCCACCCACCTTGAGGTGGTCCTTAGTTATCATGGAAAATGACTGGGGCCGAGTGAAGTAGAGCTACAACTCTGTAATGTAAAAGTGGGATTAGATACTGGACATAATGCCAGCCGGGTCCGCTGACAGTTTTCTAATTCACAGTAAAAATACACTGATTCACACTTTGTCGATGGTTGTCTGTTTTTATTGTTCTCTGGACCCGTGAGTGTGTCCTTGAACTGAAACTACTGTTATATCTACTAAATGCAATAATAAACCATTCAATTTGAAAATGAATAATTTCAATGAAAGCTGATCAGAAACGATCACCAAGAGACATTTTTGCAGAGTTCAGAATTTATAAAACTAATTCTGCTGTTACTGTCTTTTTTTCCTCATGTGTTTGGCAGAGTCCGATGTGGTGCTGACCCATAATAAGTCTGGCAGGTTTGAGTCTCGATTCGTCAGCGTTGGGATCCAGAAGTCCCCGTCCGTCTGGCTCAGCGGCATGGAGGGATCAGCTCTAGGCGTGTGGGTTGCCCACGGTGAAGGTACGGTCACACCGAGGTCAGAAATTAATCATGTAGCTCTTATTAACTTGAAAAATCTGAAAATGTGATGCATGTTTTGCCAGAGACCATCAACCTTTACACCTTAGTCAGTTAGAAAATCGGTCAGCAAAAAGGTTATTCGGCGTGAACCTTAACTAGCACAACCACGGCTCATTCTGCTGAGTCATGTCATGGCTGTGTGTAATCAGTATTAAGTATTGACTTTCCCCCTAACCCTTCTGGCAGGTCTGATGCAATTCTCAAGCTCCCAAGCCCAGGACCAGATAATTTCTGGTGGGCTCGCCCCCCTGCGTTACCTGGATGACCAGGGTCATCCCACTGAAGAGTATCCCCTGAACCCCAACGGCTCTCCGCAGGGCATCGCAGGACTCTGCTCTGCCGACGGGAGGCACCTGGCCATGATGCCTCACCCGGAGCGCTGCACCCTGAGCTGGCAGTGGCCCTGGGTCCCGCGGGACCTGAGACCCTCCCTCAAACCGTCACCATGGCTTTCCATGTTTAAGAATGCAGCCGCCTGGTGCAGCAACACAGAGTTATAATACTTTACTGACATATTTCTACTTTTGTCAGTGTGTCTTTGGGATGTGTCACCTGAACATGTCAGAATCTGCACTTCTTCCACCGGTACTTCCAGAATTTTGTATCGGTGTTTCCTTAATAAAGCAAAATGTCATTTCTTCTCTGTTTATGACTTATACACTGAAACTTTGTGAGTTGTTGAATAATGGTAGGCACATTTTGATTTAAAAGAAAACAATAAATATAAAATTTTATATGCAAAAAAGTTCACAAAATATTTACAAAGATGTCACTGTTACAGTACCGAGTAACCACTTGCTGCCATTTTGAATATTACAAGCAACACCTTAATGCTATAGAAATAGACATTTTGACATTTAACATCAATGAAATCGCCTCAAACTCACTCCAAACTTAATAAATGTGCATTGTAACCATCGTTGTACGAGGATAATGTGCCGCTGATGTCACTTGGCTGTGTAAACACTTGACAAACACATTTGGGCTGTTGCCTGATGCCCTGTTCATCCACTAATCCAGTCACAACCACAAAGCAGGAATCAAATAGAACCAGACGTGTACGAACATCCTCCAGCAGCTAGAGTGTGTTCCCGATGACTGTGTGTGAGGTCGAAGCGTCGGCAGACCGTCCTCTCTGAGGCTCCATGTGTTGGTTGATGTTGATGACACAGATCAAGAGCAGGATGACCACCACCAGATCATCCAGGACTCCAAGCAGTCCGCACAGGGAGGGGTCTGTGTCCAGGGGACTGGCCGATGAGGCGATGGGGTTCAGGCGGGGAGATGAGATGGACATTACGGTCCCCACGCAGCACAGGGCCACTCTGATGAAAAACAGACACACAAGTCCCCCCACGGTGCCCAGACTCCGGATCAGCAACTGCAGGAAGAGAGGAGCGTCGCACAGGTAGTCTGTCACCTGAAGGATCAGTGTGGAGAGAGAAAAAAAAAAAATCAACTGTTAACACTGTGTGTACTCAGGTCAGGTGTCCACAACCACAGGCGGCGTGGTTTTCCAGAGAGTAGTTGCTTTGCAGAATACTTCGTGTTCTTACTGTGTCCCTCACAGTTTTGACTGTAAATGAGCAAATCAGCAAAGCAAATGGAATAAGAAAGTAACCAAAGCACGAGGCAAAATGTAGAGAAATCAACAAAAATAATCACGAAAGTGGACATAAAATAATCAAGAAAAGGAATAACAGGACAAATGTAGAAAATTTGCTCAGTCTCTTCAACCTAATTTGCTGAAAAATGTTGAACTCAGGTTAAACTACTTTTGAAATGCTGAAGACCCTGCTGAACCAAAATAATAAATAGAAGTAGTTTAACACTGAAATGTCTGTCAAAGTGAAGAAACAGTCTGGAGTAGTTTTTTTTTTTTTTAAGTTGCTGAAGTAAATACTTTTTCCTCAGTTACATTTGTGATAAAAATTAAAAAAAAAAAACACGCTCAGTTACATTTTTCTCCACCTCAGCGAGTAGGAATAAAAAAAAGGTTGAACGTGTAAGAAATTACAAAATAATTCAATTTAAGACATGAGTTAAGTAAATGATAAAAAATGAATAAACTAAAACAAAATGAGCAAAAACTTGGAAATTACAACAATAAGCAACAAAATTAACAAAATCATCATAATGGTAATTATAATCTAGAGCTGAGCTTTAATCCAGGACAGGATAAACTATTAAGTCAAATACTTTCACTATGCTTCAATCTGCAAATGACAAAAAAAAAAAAAAAGCCCTCGTTAAGCGCAGCTGGGTCATCAACCCAACACAGTAGAAAAATCAACAAAAATAATTAACTAAAACTCAACAAATTATGTCAAAC
The DNA here is from genome assembly GCA_029823295.1 of Pseudamia nigra. Taxonomy (NCBI): domain Eukaryota; kingdom Metazoa; phylum Chordata; class Actinopteri; order Kurtiformes; family Apogonidae; genus Pseudamia; species Pseudamia nigra. Next base: position 8,832 of record JAQQAE010014508.1, read on the forward strand.
TCGACAGAAATGAACAAAATAATGAAACAAAATAACAAAACGGGGAGGGGGGAGGTTTAAGAAAATGTGAAAAAAATAAACAAACTCACGTAAATAACTAAAAATCAACTAACTAAGCAAAAACAAATTTAAAAATCAGATTTAAAAAATCCACCAAACAAGCAAATCATTGAACAACTATAATCAAAAATAATCAAGCAAGTGACCATGATAAGCAACAAAATCTGAACAAAAGACAAAATATGCAAGAAAATGAGTGAAAGTGCACACGTTGAGCAACACCATCAGCTAAAAAAAATAACAAAATAACCAAGTAAGTTAAAAACTTAAAGAAACCAACAAAACTGGACTAAAAGCAACAAAATTATCAAATTAATCAAGGAAACGCACTAAGTATTTGTAATAAATTACATGTTATGAAGTCATTCACTACTTTAGTTTACAAGTACTTCTACTTAAGTAACAGTGCTTTTACTTTACGTTTGTGTGACATCAAACAACCCCTTTAAATACTTTCACAGTTTAAACATTTCAAGTAATTCATAAATTCCACAAAAAAAGCACTGAAGTGGAATTAACAAGGCCTTGTTTTTTTTTCTTTTTCTTCCTGGCTGAAAAGTTTTTGAAATGTAAACTTCTGGGCCAATCTGAACAAAAGCCCTGGCGACGCAGCCTTTGGGAATGAATGGCATAAAGTATCTGATCCAAATCACGTGTAACCTGATATTTTTAAAAGCCACGCAGAGAACATCATTTGTCTGCGTTCACGTACGTACAGTGGGGTTTGTCTGGAGTGAAAAAGAGGGATGCGGTGCTTTTGAACGTGTCGACCCTTTAAATGTGATGAAGGTGTGAAGCACACACACGTAGGACGGATTTTAAAGCAAAGAACAAACCAGGTAAAGCAGTGAAGTGTGTCACCAGATACCTTCTCTGTCCAACTACGGGGGCTGTACGGGACCATAAACCCTCAAGGTTACGTAAAAACTGGTCTGGTTGCCTGATCCGGTGTTTAATCAGAAATTCTCACTTTTTTTCTAAGCCCTTGTCGACTTTCACGCATGGTGCCCACGACACAAAACCAAGGTGACGGTAAATGTATAGTCATTAAAAAACCTGAGGCAAAAAGGCGAAGCAAAATGCAATAAGTCAGAGAGTGTTTTGACCTAAATTGAGCAAAATAATCAGGAAAGGGGCCAACATAAGAAGCAAAAGGTGAAAAGAAATAGTAAAATCAATGAAAGTGGACAAAATCAGAAGAAAAATGAACAAAATGAGAAGCAAAATGAACAAAACGATAAAAAAAACTTTAAAAAAAGTGAACAAAACCAGAAGAAAAATGAACAAACCAATGAAGAAAGTGAACCAAATTAGAGGCAAACAGAAGAAAAATGAGAAAAAGTAAACAAAATGAGCAAAACTGTCAAGAAGTATTGAAGAAAGCAACAAAAAATTAGAAAATGTAACAAAATCATCAAGTTAATGAACCAAATTAGATGCAAAAAGGTGAAAGATGAACAAAAATATATCAGACAGTCAAGGAAATACTTTAAAATAACAAACATTCAAACTCTGTGGTCAAGTCATAATTTTTTCTCCCACATTATGATCTCATCACTTAAGTTTAATTGTGATTATATTTATATTATATACTAAACTGACCGACGTGGCTCAAAATAAGTGACATTATTTTACAGAATGCTTGGAAGTACCACCAGGCTGAAAACATCATAAGTGAAGTAAAAGTTTTGTGACTTGATGATTATAGTGACACTAGTGGAAGTAGAAGTACTCATAAACACAAATACTTGAGTAACTGTAATAAAGTATCTCATAAAAAACTACCCAAGTCGTGATTAACTTTATAACATGGAATTGATTGATTGTACTATAATATACTGCCTTAAAATGTGCCACTTTTTGGTAATTTTTCTTTATTTCCGTGATTATATGGATCATTTTTGTTGCTCTATGATTGTTTACCAATGTTGTACCTTATTTATTTTTTACTGATTGTATTGCTTGTGTTGTTTTTTGTTCATTTTTTGTTGCTTATTTTTGTTGCCTTTATGTTCAATTTCTTGATTATACTGTTAATTTTTGTTCATTTACTTACTTGAATTTGAATTATTTCCTTTTTTTGCTCATTTTGTTGTTCATTTGTACTGTAATTTTACACTTTACCCGACTGCTTTGCTTGTTTATTTTCTTGACTATCTGGTCATTTTTGAACATTTTGTTGCTTAGTTTATTCACTTTCACAATTTGTGTGATTATTTTGCTCAGATTTTTAAATGATCTATCCATCTATTTATTAATTTATTTTATTTCAACCTTTTTTTTTACCCCTATTTATGGAGATGTTTTTCATCACAAATGCAAGTGAAAAAAGTAAAAAGTATTCTGAAAAACAACTACTAAGAGAAAAACTACTCAAATACATGTAAAGGAGTAAATGTGCTTGAGTATGTTTTTATCTGTAAAAAATAATAAAGGCAATGTTAATCTTAAACTCAGTACCTGAAATTAATCCAGTGTACTGCCATAGAAAAGGCAACGTGCAGGAACTCCATATTTGGTCAAAGCTGAGTTTAGACTCGAACAGGGCCTTGTCATTCTGATTTATTTTATTACATCTTGTTTCATTTTAAGTATCAAACCCAAGCACCTTAAGTCATGTTGGCTTCGTTTTACCCACGTTTCGACTATAAATGAGCAAAATAAGGATCAAAATGAACAAGATGAATGAAAGGAACGAGAAAGTAAACAACCTGAGAAGCAAAATGTGTCAGCAAAAATAATTGAGAAGAAAAATGAACAAAATAATCAAGAAAACCAGCAAGAAACAGAGAAAATCATTTTTTTTAAATGTAACTTGAAGGCATTTTTTCCAGCTCCACCGACCCGTCTCGGCGCTCCAGAGTAACGGCGGTTGTAGTTTGTGATTTCCCCCAGGACCTCCTCCGACTGCTGGTCTGACCGACTCTCAGTGAACAGATGACACAGAGCGTTCACCTGTAACATGGCATTTAAGATAAGATAAGAGTTTATTTATCCCACACTGTGGAAATTTCTTTGTAACAGCAGCAAACAGCGTTGAAACAGAGAATAAATAATAGTGCACAACATGCAAGTGCAAGTAAATTATACCACATCTACACACACAAAATGGGAATAAAAGAATAAATAAAGGGGCATCAGAGAGAAAATATTGCATTGGGTTTGACATGTTAATCTTTCTCTCTAAACAAGTGGTTCTCAACTGGTGGGTCTGGACCCAAAAGTGGGTCCTAGTTTAATCACTGTTGCCATGAAATTAGTCTGAAATTTTATTTATTTCTTACTTTATTACTTTGTTCTTTTTTTGTTAATTGTCTTGAATCTTTGTTTGTTTTGTGCAGTTTTTTTTAGTTAATTTTGTTCATTATGTTGTTAAATTTTGCCTCGTTTTGAATATTTTCTCAATGATTGCTCTTTTTGTTTTTAATAATTTGGCCTTTTTTGGTTTTTTTTTTTTTTATAATTTAAATTTTATT
>JAQQAE010014509.1:0-12367 GCA_029823295.1 Pseudamia nigra
CCTGGTTAACATTCATTTTCAACGCCCCCCCCCCCCTCACTGTCACAGTCCAACACAGTGACGTGGTTCTGGCGTTATCCTCCACTGATTCATGCCACCGACGGACGCTGCCTTCGCCGGGTCACCGACACGTGCACGTAGCAGACAGGAAACAGAACGGCAGGTCTTTTTGTCCGCCACTGTGGCGACCAAACGGGTAAATTCTCCAGCAGCTTTTGTGAGGAAAGACGAAGCAGACACTTCCGGGACAGACCCGGCCCATAAACGTCAGTCATGTGGTCGTGAAGGACGTCATGTTGTCCTTCAAGAACGTCTTAGTCTTTATTTTGGGGGGAGAATGGAAGCGTTGTTGTAAAGTACCCAAAAGTACTCGTCTACAAGTTACACAGTCGTAAAACTGCTGCATTAATGTGTCTGTTGCCTTCGACTGTGGCTATTTTCAGGTACTTTAAATGCCGTTGGGTATTTTTATCTTCATACATGTGTCATGTTTGTCCTGTGAGAAAAGGCAACGTGTCATGAGCTCAGACAAACGGGCCCGTTCTCAGGTCCAACTAATCCCAGAGGGTTTTTAAGGAGATTAGTCCGTCACAGGAGGAGCGGAGTCTTGTTAACCCACTTAATCCTTCACATTATTACCAATATTCAAAATCAACATGTTGGAGTCACATGGTTTTCAGTTGAGATAAAGGTAATGAAATCTGTAGAAATTTAAAAAGTACCTACAGCTGCCAGCGACGTGTAGTGAAGGAAAAAGTACAATGTTCGGCTCTGGTGTGTAGTCAAAATCTGTTCTTATGTGCACGACCACTTCAGTGGTTTTTCTTTATTTTTATTATTTTCACTGTGAAGAAACATGCATGGAGTTATGTAGGAAACAAAAAACATGTTTTGTGTTTTAGATTCTCCAAAGTAGCTACATGACGGCTTTTTTTATGAGGCGGTCACCTAGAACAGTTTTCAAATTACAGGTGAGGTCATGTGTCTGAATATCATCAGTTGTATTTCAGTTCACAGAGGAAAAAAAGTCTGAAGCCTCGACAAGGACACGAAGTGGAAACCCAACAAAACCTCCAGGAGCAAGCCTAGAGCGATGAAGAGGAGGAAGACTTTCGGGTCCTCAGGCGGCGCTGCATTAAAAAATCAGTGCACGGGCTCAGGGACACGTCCAGAACCTACTGTCTGTGAACAAATCCCACCGTCTTCTCTGGGCCAAAGCTCATTTGAAATAGTCTGAGGTATCGATTTGATCCCGGTGCCACCAGCATCCGGTTTTAACCTTCCTCCTGATTCTCTGAATCGTTTGATGACATTATAAACTGTAGATGGTGGAATCTTCAATGTCTTTGCAATTTTACACTGAGCAACATTAGTTTGAAATTGTTCCACGATTTTTAGGCACCGTTTGTCACAGATTGGTGAACCTCTGCCATCTTTACATCTGAGAGGCTTTTCTTCTCTAAAACGCTCCTTTTAGACCTAGTCACGTTACTGACCTGTATCCATCCATCCATCCATCCATCCATCCACTTATCCGGTCAGGGTCACAGGGTCAGCAGCCTAGGCACAGAAGCCCAGACTTTCCTCTCCTCAGCCGCCTCCTCCAGCTCCTCCAAGGGGTCCCTCAGGTGTTCCCAGACCAGCCAAGACACTTAGTCCATCCAGCGTGTCCTGGGTATTCCCCAGGGCCTGCTCCCAGTTGGAGCTAATTTTGGCCTCCACCTTTGGCTGCCATCCAAACCACACAGCCCCAGACCCTGACGACCCTTCCTACAGGTGGTGGTGGGCCCACGGGAAGGCAAAGTCATCTCTCTCACTTGGGACCAATTTGTCTTGGGAGACCCTACCAGGGCCGAATCACGCCCAACAACATACTGCAGCTCCTTGGATCACCGAGGAACACAAACCCCTCCTCCGCGATGCGGTGGTGATTGAAGGGGGGGTGACCGGTCACCAGTTAACATCATTAGTTGTCGAATGCTCCTCCAGTTGTTTTTGATTTGTGCCATTCCATTCTGTGTTATTTTTATTTTATTTTATATCCCGGTGTTTTTGGAAATGTCACAAATGAACTGTTGACGAGACCCACCTGTGAAGTGAAAACTGGTCCAGGTGACGTGTTTAAGACTTTGTGATGTATTACATAATTCCACGTGTGCTTCCACAGCTTGAAAGTATGTTTAAAATAATACAAAAAAACCAAACGGTGTGTCCAAACATTTGACTGGTAGTGACTTGTGTGGACGTACTTGGACTGCATTCCACTGCTGATTTGAAGGTCACAAAAGGAAGCGAGCGAACCATGTTTTTCCTGCACGGTTAATCTTTCCTCCCTCATATTTTTGACACATTCCTGATTTGTTCACATTCTTTCACCGACACCGTTTTGTTGTTTTTCTTTCGTCAACATCCGGCTCATGATGTCATTTAAATCTGTCGTCAAAGCTTCCGTCCGCAGCATCTGTTGAGCATCAGCCTTCATCAGCTCGTTCCCCCTCAGACCAGGTTAAAGGTCAACGTTGCCCTGAGCCAATCAGAGCCTCAGTTGTTCTGAGATAAGCGACAAATCAGGACACAAAACATATTGTGCAGGAGTTGGTGCTTTTATTTCTGCGGTATCTCCGTGTGTGTGTGTGTGTGTGTGTGTGTGTGTGTGTGTGTGTGTGTGGGAGGACTCTCATTGGCTCTCAGCGCACGAACCAAAAATGCATCCTTTTTTTAATCTTCAGGCAAGCTGACGGGTTTCACTCCCACACTGTCTAAATTGGGTTTTAACTTTTGATAGGCGGGAGTCGGAGCCGGGCCCCGGAGGAGGAGCAGTGAGGGAGACCCAGAGCGGGAGGCCGAGGCGAGGCACCAGGCTCGGCGAGACCAGGTGGATCTGACTGAGGATGGGTTACAACCAGCCGGTCGGTCCGGTGTCCGGTGTTCGGCTCGAGACGAGGCTCTTCAAAGGGAAATAGTCAGGGCGGTTATTGAAAATGGACAAAGACAATGTATAAAAAGAGCAAAAATAATCAAGAAAATGGATAAACATGAAATAATACAAATTTAGTAAAAATGAAGAATAAAATCAAGAAAATGAATAAAAATGAACAAAAATAAACAAGAAAATTAATAAAATTAACGAAATAATTACAAAAATGTGTAGAAAATAAAAAAATATCCAAGAAGATGAATTCAAACAGCACAACAATTTTAAAAAGTAAAAATGAACAAAATAATAAAGAAAGTGAACAAAAATAATCAACAAAATGAATAAAATTAACGAAATAATTACAAAAATGTGTAGAAAATTAAAAAAATATTCAAGAAGATGAATTCAAACAGCGCAACAATTTTAAAAAGTAATGAACAAAATGATAAAGAAAATTAACAAAAATAATCAATAAAAGGAATAAAATTAATAAAATAATTACAAAAATGTGTAGAAAATTTTCAAAAAATCATCAAGAAGATGAATTCAAACAGCACTATAATTTAAAAAGAGTAAAAATGAATAAAATAGTAAAGAATTGAATAAAAATGAACAAAAATAATCAAGACAATTTGTAAAATTAACAAAATTTCAAAAATGAGTAGAAAATTTAAATAATCAAGAAAATTAATTCAAACAAGCACAATAATTTAAAAAAGAGTAAAAATTAACAAAATAATTTAAAAATTGTAAAAATAAACAAAATAATGAAGTAAATGAATAAAATGAACAAATATTTAAGAAAATTAACTATAATCATCAAAATAATTGTAGAAAAAAGAATAAAATCCTTGAGAAAAGGAATATAACTGAACAAAATAGTCAATAAAATGAATAAACATGAATGAAATAATCCACATTTAGCAAATATGAAAAAAATTATTAAGACAATGAATGAAAATAATAGAATAAATGCAAAAATTAATGGAACAGGAAGAAACTAATGAAGAAAATGAGTAAAAATGAGTACAGACAGGCACAATTTAAAAAATGACCAAAAATACACAAAGTAATTAAGAAAATGAGTAAAAACAAAAAAATTGGGAAAATCAATAAAATGATATTTTGTAACAAAACAATTACAAAAATGGATAAAAATGAACAAAATAATAAAAATGAATAGAAACGAACAAAATAATCAAGAAAATAAGAAAAAACTGAAAACAAGCACAGAAAGTTAAAAAAATGAGTTAAAAATGAACAACAATTTTAAAATTAGTAAATATAATCAAACAAATTAGAAAAATATGTAAGCATGAACAAAAGAATCAAGAAAATGAGTAAAAATGAACAATATAATCAAGAAAATAAATAAAAGTAAAAGAAGCAAGATAACCCAAAAATAGTACAAATAAACTGAGTAAAAATGAAAAAGAATTATATTATCAGGAATAGGAGTTAAAATGAATGTAATTAAGAAAATTAGTAAAAATGAACAAAATTATTACAAAAATGAATAATACTGAACCAAAATAATTAAGGAAATTGGTAAAAACAAACAATATAATTGGGAAAATTTGACCAACTGAACCAAATTATAAAGAAAGTGAATAAAAATGAACAAAATAATTACAAAAGTGACTAAAAAAATGAAGAAAATAATAATCAAGAAACCAAACAAAATGCCAAGGAAATTTGCAGAAATTAACCAAATAACCGAAAAAACAATGAAAAACAAACAAACAAAAAAAGTCAAATAGTGATCAATTTTTGCACTTTTTTTTGTCAATACTTCTTAGCCATGTGTTCTTCTTGCCAGCTGACTTTGCGGTGGCTTGTATGTGCTCCATCTGTCCTGCAGCGCCATCTAGAGGCGTACTGGGGTATGCGCCGTCTCCGAGATGCTCTCCACAGCCGCTACGCGTCCCTGCTCAAAGAGAAGGTCCATTCACAAAGATCAGCCCTGCAGCGGCAAAGGCAGGCAGCCGGAAACCAGGCTGCCAGAAACCAGGCTCCCAGAAACCAGGCAGCCGGAAACCAGGCTGCCGGAAACCAGGCTGAAAACAAGCAGGTAACGCTGAAATACCAGGCAGCGGCTCTGCGTGGGTTTATTTAGACGTCATAACCTCTGGAAGAGCTGGAAAAGGGACCAAATGAATCAGTCAGCACAACATAAACAAAAATGAACAAAACTGAACAAAAAGCAAATTAATAGTTTCCGAAATGAATGAAATAGACAAAAATAATCCACAAAATGGAAAAAATAGTAGATAAAAATTTAAAACAAACAATGGATAAAATAATTCAAAAATGAAGAAACACAACTGGACAAAAACCAAACAGAAAAAAATCTTCAAAATGGACAAACTAGTCCAAAAAATGAATAAAAAGATTAACAAAATTCGACAACAAGCAAAAGTTTGTCCCAAAACTAAACCACAATGAGCAATAAAAATAATACTGATAATAATAATCATCTGCTAAGTAAACAAAATAATTAATAAAATGAAAAAAATGAAACAAAACTATCCATAAAATGAAAATAAATTGTGAAAAAAACAAAGTAGGAGCAAAAAAAGTGCCCAGAAGTGAACAAAAAGCAATAATCATTAAAATGAACAAGGTAATCAATGAAATAAAATAATTAACAAATTGTTTTGTAGATTTTTGATGACTTTTGTTGTGTATTTGTATGGTTTTTTTTTTTATTTGTTGGTTTAATTTTTAATGTAACTGATTTTTTTTCTTCCTTTTTGTACATTTTGCCGTGTATTTTGTCCATTTTTAGTTTATTTCGTTGATTTGGGGGATGTTACTCCTTTTTTTGTTAATTTGCTTGATAGTTTTGTTCATTTTGTTTTGATTTTTTTTTTTCAGTGTTGTTGGCTAGGTTACACAGTTTTACTAATTTACTTCACTATTTTGATAATTTTGTAGCTTTGGGTTCAGTTTTGCTGGTCATTTTTAATCATTTACTTTACTAATTTTTTTTGTATTTTATTTATTTTGTGGATTATTCTGTTAACCTGGGTTTATGTTTCTGTTAATACAGTCCTTGATTATTTTGTGCTCACCGAGCAGTGGCCAAATTTAACTAAATAATAGTAACAAATATTCTTACAAAACAACTATCCTGAGAAGTGCATACTTATTGAAAATACCACATTAAGTGCATGTAACGGAGTAAATTTGCCGGTTTTGACTGGACCCGTTGTTTCTCGGGTTCGGATGGAGACGTGGGGGTGAGGCCGGAAAACCCGCCGGGGCCTGATCGGTCCTGGCTGCGGTTCCTGGCTTCCCGTGGCTGCGTGTTTACTTCTCATTTGTCCTATGTTCTGTTTCCCGGGCCCTGAAACGAGGCGGCGGGACTTTAAACCTCTCTCCCCACAGCTCCGACTCTGACGGTGTCCATCCTTGTTCTTGTCTTCACGCAGAGACAAACGAAGACGGCTGCTTCCAAGCTGCAGCACGACGACCGATACCTGACGTCCATCCCCAAGACCAGCTACTATCTGGTACGTCCTGCAAAACGACTGTTTTGCAGAATAATTTTTACTCATTTGTCCCCAGCTCAGCAAACAGGAGTAAGACTATGACATTTTCAAAAATGAACAACACTAGTAAATTAACAAATTGAACGAATCGTTCGAAAGTCCAGAGGGAGACCACAAATGCAGAAAAATGAAATCATATTTGTGTCAGAGGAAGACGTTTAGAGTCTGCGTCTGTGTGAAGAAGCCTACTGCGCTGCTTTGATCAGTGGAAGACCTGACCTGAAGACCCACAAGGAGAAAAACAGCAGAAAATGTTCATAATCAATAAGGTTGTGTCACAGCGTTAGTCTCATTCTTTAACACTCATACCTTTGACTTTGGATTATTATAACGTAGTGAACGTTACAACAGTGTGTGACTGAGTTAAACATTTAAAAACCCTTTGTAACAGAGCTGAAAACATGAAAAGTTCAAATACTGACACAGACGAATCCACAAACACCAGATACACCTGTAAAACATAGACAGCGATCACTTTACTGCATAATAAGCACGTTTAATTTTCAAACTTTAAGTCCAGTTTGGTAACAATATTGTTACGTAAGTGATTTTATTTTTAAACACTGATAGAAAAAGCGGGACTAATAAGGAGTGTGAGCTGGATTTAGACAATGTGGAACAGGTTGGTTTTATCCTGTTGATGACGTGTGAGTCCGGACAAATCTGAGAGCAACACACTTTTCATAGGGGCCTAATAATTTTGTCTTCAACTGTATATGGCGTCACAAATGTCGGAGTGTTGTTACTGCGTGACCTTTTCCAAGATCTATGACCTTCAGAGGCAGCTGGTACAGCATGGACGTCTGAAAAGTCACCGTGACTCGGAGGAATTTTATAAACGCATCCAGTACAACAGTCGGCCGTCGCAGCTACAGAGGAGCCTGCTGGACGCCCGCACGACCAGTTAAGTCTTATTTTTATTCAACGCTGCGTCTGCTCCTGTTTGATGCATGCTTTATAATACACATGGTGACATTTACCATATTTTCCGGACTATAAGGCGAACATGTAATACTTAATTTTTCTCAAAACTCGACAGTGCGCCTTATATACAGATTTTAACGGTTTGTGCTTACCGTAAAGTCGGTTCAAGATCAGTACGTGGTACACGGCGCTCAAAAATCTGTCAAAATGCTTTAGTACGACTTTTGCTGTGGCCACTTGTACGAGCATTACATTACTATACGTATAGGTTTGTATTTTCTGTCTTACAACTGAACAATGTTGAGAGAATAAATGTTTAATTTATAATATTTTTAATTCTTTAATAAAGTTTGACTTATCTAAGTTTTGTGTTACGTAATATGTCTTATAGTCCGGTGTGCCTTATATATGGAAAAAATCTAAAAATTGGTCATTTTTGGAGGGTGCGCCTTATAGTCCAGTGCGGCTTATAGTCTGGAAAATATGGTACGTGCTAAAGAAGTGCATATTTACACCTGTTATGCACTTATGTCAGTCTTGTGCACTTTTCTGTTTTACTTTGCTTCCTTTTCTTCATCTCGTCCCTCTTCCTGTTTTCTTCGTTGCCCTGATCAGCCATAACATTATGACCACTGAACGCTAATAATGTCAATTATTTTACAAAGCGTCTGCAGTTACGGAGCCGGAACTCTTATAAACCACGCTACAGGTCCGGCACTTCCTGTGAGCATGCGCATGGTATAATCAGTAAAAAAGGCATGATCTATGAATTATAACTAGTCAGTGATATGTCCGGTAGCCATTATTCATAAACAAACAGAGTCGGAAAAATAACCCGCGAGTAATATGTCCAACAGTCACATTCGCATTACTGCGCATGCTCTTCGGAAGCGCCGGCGCTCTAGCATGGTTTATAAGAGTTCGGAATCTGGATCCAGCAACAACTGTTATTTAATCACAACGGCACCTGTGAGTCGGCAGGACGTGAGGCTGCAAGGGAACATTTAGCTAAAAAAAAAAAAAAGGCCGGGTCAAGGAACCTGGACGACGAACGAATCGCAACTTTTACGATCGAAGGAGCCACTTTTGGACAGAAAGGAAAAAAGTGTCTCGAGCCGCGAAACGAAATACTCAATTTCTTTATGCGCCACGTGTTTGAGCTGGTTACACGCTAACGAGAACTCGGTTATTAGTTCATTCTTTTCTGTTCACTTTGTTGAATTAAAAAAAAAAATTGTTCATCCACTTGATTATTTTTGGCTGTTTTTGTTCAATTCTTTCATTATTTTGTTCATTTTTGCACCTTTTTTTTGTTCATTTTGCAGATAACGTAGTAAATTTTGTGCTGATTTGCTTGATTTGTCAAAAATATTTTATTCAATTTTCTTGCTATTCTTGTGGATTACTGTATGTCACTCATTTTTTTTGTTTATTTTCTCATTTATATTCATTTGCTTTTCTATTTTGTTCATTTTATTGAATATTTTACCCAGGTTTGTCGTAATTTCGGAATATTTCTAATTTGTCTCATAGTTGTCCTTGTTTTTGTTCTTTTTGATCAGTTTACGTATTCTATTGTTTCATTTTGATCATATTCTCGTTCATTTTAGTCTTTTACAGATTATTTACATCAGATTTTTTATTATCTTTATTTATTTGAGTTTTTATTCATGATGTATATTTGTTTGTTTGTATGTTGCTAATTTTTGATTTAAAAACGAACAGTGCTCAGCGACAGCCCTGCAGCGAACCAGGCCGGGCGGAAAGCGTCGCCTGAAGCCACGGGACCTGAGGACCACGTCTCCCGGTACCGGCTTCTCAGACTCTACTTTAACCCCTGTGTTCATCAGGTTTTTTTTTCTTTATTCTGCCTGTGTGTCCAGTTCACAGCAAAAATGTACATTAATTTCAAAGGGTTAATATCTCTGCATTGATATTAACCCTGAAGAAATACTACACTTCCTGGCCAAAAAAGATGATGGTTCCCCACTATCCTTACATCACTTGTTTCCAGCTGAAACATAATCACCCATGTAGAAATGATCCAATGGGAGGCTCCGACCTGTTTGCGGAGTTAAATCCAGGTGGTGACCTTTTTTTTGGCCAGGCTGTGTAGTATTTAGTGTAATGAAATGTCTTTGGCAGGGTTTCCTGGAGAAAACATGCCAAGCCCAGTGGCAGGGTGGGCACCAGCAGCCACATGTGTTTTTTTGTGAATTCAGAGAATGCTAAAATAGTTTTGGTTGTTTTTTTTTTCCTCTCTGTTGAGTAAGTTTAAAAAAAGGAACTGGAACAATGTTAAAGATGTCAACTATGTTAAAAGTGCTGATTTAACTCTAGAGACTGTATATAAACCCTGAAAAAGCTCTTCCAGCGTTCATTTCCACACTGGTCTTTTTACTGTAACTCGTTCTCCTCAAATTTCCAATTTTAACAAATAATCCACGTTTGATACAAAAATCACATGGCTTTTTCTCTTAAAAGCTGGAAATCAGTTGCAATTTCATGAACGGGACGTGGGAATTGAACTTCCCGCAGTGGCCTCCGTCTAGTTGATCTGGTCAAATAAATACATTTGGATACTTGTTGGTGGGCGGGCACCCAGCTGCGCTGGCCCCCGGCCCCCGGCCTTTCCTGTGAGCACCCGGACCTTTGTTTGCGCTAACCTTTGACCCTCCTGAAAGACGGGGCTTATTACTCACACGGAAGTGAGAGGACCAAACGCAGAGCGGGCCTCCGTTGTGGCGCTCGCTTCTTCAGGCGGCTGCTCAAACATCGTCCCGGGGAAAATGCAGTAATTATGTCATCTACAAAAGAGACGCAGCGATTGGGCCGGTGGTGTCGCTTCATGCCAGCGAAGTGTTTGCAAAGTTTCCTCTCGTCTTAAGTTTTACGGGCTTCCAGGCAAACAACATTTCAACAACTTACTGTGCTAACGCTGCGTCTTTAAATTAACTACAGTTCCAAAAAAAGTTAAGCCGGGTGGAAAAATGCCAAACGGTCCAAAATGTGGACACGCCTTCTTTTCTTTATCATCTCTTTGTTTGTTTGTTCACAACGGAACAAAAAGTTCTGAACGGATTTGGATGGAATATTCAGGATAAATTAGAACTGGCATAAAAACGGATTGATGGGATTCTGGGATCGATCTGGATCGTTAAAGGATGCTTCACCATTGTGAGACAGGGCAAAATTCAGGATTTGTCTTTGTAATGCAACAAATTAACCCACCAAAAATTTTCGCCAAAAACATAGGATAACATCATAATAGATCCAGATATGGGCAATATTCCAAACATAGTGATCCAGAATGATTATACTTACGGGGATTGATGGGAAATGGCTCCTGTAAGGTAGTAAATAAAGCCATAGACGTGCAACTGATGGCAAACTGCTGATTCAGTAATGTTCGATTTCAGTTTAGTTCAATTGTATTTGTATAGCACCAATCATAGTCCAAGATTATCTCTGGGCGCTTCACGATTCAAGGCTGAAACCGCAGGACTGTATGGAAGTGAAACCCGACGGCAGCTCCGACGGCCAAGGGAAGAAGTGTCACATCTTCAACATGTACAGTTAGATCCAGAAGAAAACCGGTATTATGGAAATATCATTATTCATGCATGTGATTCCAAATGAGAAGATTCCAATAATGAGGGTCAAAGAAATTTAAGAAAATTACTTTTGGGTGCAATAACATTACGAGGGGAAATGATAAAGGTAGGTTTTCACTATGAAGAGAAACTGAATATTGAAGCCATCCCGACTGTAAAAGAACATGCGTGGAATTGCTTTATAATTTTATTCTCCAACGTAGCCACGTTTAGCTTTGCGTCGTCATCAGAGTCGCCCGGTTGTCATGTGAAACAGGTTTCAGTTCGCAGCTGTGCCTTGTCAAGAGTGAATTTTCTCGCATTTCTTTCCTCTTTAACGTGCTTCAGACCATTAGTTGTCTTGTGCCATGGAAGGGTGGGCACAGAGTCGACAGCCCTGCTAGCGCTGCTACAACTACCGTGCAAATTCATACTATGGCAAGAAACGATTAAGTAAGGAATGAAGGTCAGTCAGTCTGAAAAATCTCAAGAACTTTTAATGCGTCTCCAGATGTAATCGCCAAAACCATCCCACGTCGTGATGAGACCATCCCACGTCGTGATGAGACCATCCCACGTCGTGGTGAGACCATCCCACGTCGTGGTGAGACCATCCCACGTCGTGATGAAACCATCCCACGTCGTGATGAAACCATCCCACGTCGTGATGAAACCATCCCACGTCGTGGTGAAACCATCCCACGTGGTGATGAGACCATCCCACGTCGCGGTGAGACCATCCACGTGGTGGTGAGACCATCCCACGTGGTGATGAAACGGACCTTCATGAGGATTGTCCCGTTCCTCTGCTGCAGAGAGCATCAGAATGACCATCCTCAGAAATCCAGGACGGTTTCACTGTAGCATTTCATGGTTTATGTGACTCTCCTGGAACATAGTCAAAGATTTTCCAGACTGATTAACCTTTATTTCTTAAAGTCTTTTCTCTTTGCTTAATTGACTGTTTCTTGCCATAATATGAATTTGTACAGTAGTGGTAGTAGCACTGATGGGGCTGTTGTCCCTGTACCCAACTTTTCTTTTGCACAACTGATGACAACAGATGATCTAAAGCAATCAAAAATATTAAACACATTCAATCTTGTTTCGCACTTTTTTTAGTACATACAGTAATTCCATACATGAATGATCACAATGTTGAATATGATACTAAAATCCGATGGAGAAGGTGTTACCAAACTTTTGACTGCATGCAGCGCTATTAAAATCTACTTAATATTATTGTAAAAAAAAATAAAAAATGTTAAAAATTTTAAAATAATAAAATAAAATAAATTTTAAAAATTTTAAAAATAAGAAAAATTAAAAAAAAAAATTAAAAATAAAAAAAAATCAAAAAATATATACATATACATACT
>JAQQAE010014510.1:0-12366 GCA_029823295.1 Pseudamia nigra
TTCGCTCAAGTCAGCTGGGATAGGCTCCAGCACCCCCCCCGACCCTCACGAGGATTAAGGGGTAGAAAATGGATGGAAGGATGGAAGTACAATTTTAGCTTTTATTTAAATGACAAGTAATTCCAGTTGAGATATGATTTCTGTTGATCCTGCTGTTGATTTTCCTCTACGTGCTGCCTAATGAGCACAGCCAATTAATCAACCCATCTCTTGAACAAACTTCTTGATCCAGTTAGACATTTTATCTGTTTGGATCACAGAAACACCATGTTCATTTTACAAAGTAATCTCTCATTCAAATCCAACTTGTTTCCATGAGCCACATTCGTCTCTTCTTGCTGAAGAGTCACCGCTGCGTCTGCATCCTCTGAGCTTCCTCTGAATGTTTTGACACACTGCCTGATGCGTCCGACTCTCACCTTAAGGACTGAGTTATAGCCTCATATTTAAGTTGATGTGCTTCTGCAGTCAAGTGTGAGACAAACACTTCACATTAGTCTACGTTGAAATATGGCTCAGTGCCACAAAGTGGACAGAGGACATGACACTACAACAAACATCAGACATGTGAAGTCGAATTGGGTGATGCAGCCAAAAATGTTGTCATATACAGTCCCCTTCCTGGTTTCTTACTTTTTTCCATGTTTGTCACACTTAAATGTTTCAGAACAGATTTAAATAACACATTTAAGAAAACACAAGTAAACACAAAATGCAGTTTTTAAACGAAGGCTTTGGTTTTTAAGGGTCAAGAAATCCGAACCTACATGACCCTGTGTGAATAAGTGCTTGTTAAAAGATAAATTAACTATTGTTTTATCACATCTTTGAAAAGCTGAGGTCAGTTTCTCCAGCCACAGCTGTTCTCAATCAAGAAATGACTTAAATAGGACCTGCCTGACAAAGTTAAGTGGACCAAATGATCCTCAAAAGCAAGACATCATTTTGTGATCCAAAGAAATTCAGGAACAAATGAAAAAGAAAGTAACAGATCTATCAGTCTGGAAAAGGTTACAAAGCCATTTCTAAAGATTTGGGACTCCAGTGAACCACATTGAGAGCCATTATCCACAAATGGTGAAACATGGAACAATGGTGAACCTTCCCAGGAGTGGCTGGTCTACCATAATTACCCCAAGAGGTCACAAAAGACCCCACAACAACATCCAAAGAACTGCAGGCCTCCACCATAAGAAAAAGACTGGGTGAAAATGTCTTGCATGGCAGAGTTCCAAGATGAAAACCACTGCTGCCCAAAAAGAACATAAAGGCTCGTCTCAGTTTTGCCAGAAAACATCTTGATGATCCTCAAGACTTTTGGGAAAATACTCTGTGGACTGATGAGACAAAAGTTGAACTTTTTGGAAGGTTTGTGTCCTGTTACATTTCAGAAAAGGAACATCACACTAACAGTAACATATGATGGTGGTAGTGTGTTGGTCTGGACTTGTTTTGCAGCTTCAGGACCTGGAAGACTTGCTGTGGTAAAATGGAACTATGAATTCTGTTGTCTACCAAAAAATCCTGAAGGAGAATGTCCGGCCATCTGTTCGTGACCTCAGGCTGAAGCTCATGTAGGTTCTGTAACAAAGATCCAAAACACACCGGCAAGTCCACCTCTGATTGGCTTAAGAAAAAGAAAATGAAGACTTTGGATTGGCCTAGTCAAAGTCCTGAACTGAATCCAACTGAGATGCTGTGGCATGACCTTAATAAGGAGGTTCATGCTTGATAAGCCTCCAATGTGGCTGAATCACAACAATTCTGCAAAGATGAGTGGGCCAAAATTCCTCCACAGCGCTGTGAAAGACTCACTGCCAGTCGTCGTAAGTGCTCGAGTGCAGTTGTTGCTGCTAACGGCGGCCCAACAAGTGATTCGGTTTAGGGGGCAAGCACTTTTTCACACAGGACCATGTGGGTTTGGATTTTTTCCCCCTTAAAAATAAAAACCCCAATTTAAAAGCTGCGTTTTCTGTTTACTTGTGTTTTCTTAAATTTCTTATTTCAATTTGTTAGATGATCTGAAACATTTAAGATTGACAAATATCCAAAAAAAATCAGGAAGGGGAAAACACTTTTTCACGGCACTGTACTTGATATTAAATATTAGCCAGATCCTTGTGTTGTTTTTGCTTTGTGTCTTTTAAAAATAATGATTTGTCATGCTTAACAACATCAACAGATTTGTTTTTAATTTTTTTGCGAGAACATTCTTGGTTAAATCACCAAACTCTAACTTAGGTTGATGGACAAAGTTAAATACCAACCTGTCATTTATAAAGTTGAACTCCTGATGTTAATTGTTGACTCTAGAAGCTCCCTTGACATATACAGAATTAGTAACTTGATTTATGCAGATAGAGCCTACTCATTAACTTTGACATCCTGCAGCATACGGTGGTTATGGATACCATGGTGTTTTGTATGGATGGACATGAAGTGAAATGGCATATGGTAATACGTATCTGCGGAAATGCAGAAACACGACGGATCCACCTATGCGGAGCAGATCGTGGTGGTGAAAAGGCCACATCAGGACGTCACGTCTCTGCGTCGGTTCCTCTCCTCGGTTTTCAGGCTGCAGACAAAACAGACTGATGCAGCCTTTGGTAAATCATGTGTTTTTATCCATGGAAGGAGATGTAACTGATCAGATTGTACGAAGGTGATTCTACTCTGTGGCTCAGCATGGAAGCTGGAAAATGACAGCAACATGAGACGACATACCATTTATGTTCATATTTAGTCTTTTGAAGTGAACCACTAGGACAGAGCTGTAGACAGAAAGTTTTTTCTTCAGGTTACGTATGGTTACTGTACAATATAGTAGAATAAACTTTATTTGTCCCTTTGTTTTTCATTATAAGTGTTTTTTTAAACATCATTTTCTATAGTGAATTTTCGGAAATATTATCCCCACTGACAATGAAAGGAGTCGGCCGGGCCACACCTTCCACAGTTTCCATCCAATTTGGAAATATTTTGCAGAGTCGTCCACAACAACGTTCTTTCATTTTGGCAATAATTTGGCATTTTGGGCCCTAAGAGCCCAAAAACTTAGATGAACGATTTTAGGGCCTTGTCATAAATAACCTGTCGTAACTCATCAGCTTTTCATCCGATCTGCACCGAACTTCACATGTAGAATACAGGTGCCATCCTGAACACAACCACAGGACAATAATGTATTTCAGTTATAGCGCCACCTATTAATAAGTAAAATGCTGTATCTCAGCTCCAGATGATCAGATCTGCCTCAAATTTCACATGTATGATGTGCAACAACGTTTAAGTCACGGTGCCGTCTGCTGGGAACGGAAGTCAGCCTGGTGGCACTGAGCTCATCTGATTGACGTGAAATTTGTGGGCTGTGTTCTGCGGGTGGCGTACAGCGGCACCACCGTAGAGAGACTCCTCGCCGCTGCCTGGACACATTTTATTGAGGTGGTGGAAACACACCTATAGACAGTAAACACAAAACATGAAACAGAAACTGAATCAACATGAAAGAGAGACTTAAACTCACAGGTGAAAGGCAAGCGCTCTGCGGTCGCACCATAACCTGCCTCTAATTGTGCCACATTTAACCATCGACATCATCTAACCACTTTCCTGTCTTTTTATTGCCCATTTTGTACAAACCCATGGTATTTGTACAAAAATGGTGAGAATGGGCTACGTACCTGTCATGTACCTGCTACACTGGACGATCAGTCAAGAAGCTGACATATGCCCATCTGTCTTCGAAGCAGGTGTCTTTCGCACTGATACAAGTGTATCTAACAGAGGAAACACGGGACACCTGGGATTATTAAGCTTTAGGTCACATGTGGGACACTTCCTGCTGTTTTTGGTCAACACATGATGGTGCCGGAAGGGCCACCTCTGCCTGGGTTCGGCTGCAAAGGGATGAGCCGGAGAACAAGACGGTGACAGAACGACAATATGTGTGTTGATGTGTTTTCCTTTTTTCTGACTGATGTGTCTGAGGCTGCGATCGATGGCCTGGAAGGTGTCTAGAGCCCCCTCACCTCCGCCGCCGTCTGCAGGGAGGTGATTGATCTGAGAGCTGATTGTCAGGGAGGGTCGGGGCCCCGCGGGCAGGCTGTCTCCACTCAGCTGCCAGCCATGTATCTCTGCATGATGCCTGCTTACAGGGGAAGCAGCCAGACAGCATCCTGTGGCCCTGAATCCGACAAGTTTATTCAGGTTTAAAGGTTGATTTGTGCTTGTTAGTGAAATTAAAAAAAACTAACAAACAGATGATAATGCAAAATGATGTAAAAGACAAAAATGATAACACACAATGAGTGGAAATGACATTAAAGAAGCAAAAACACAAAACCAATGAAGAAGATACAAATCGACAAAAATAATTCCAATTGTATTACTGTACACGTGGTACAATCGCCCTGAATAGTCAGCACCTTTACATACCTGCAACACACAATGTGCATTCATGTACAAACACTGATATATCATTCTCCTGAATATTATATTATCATATGTTATTTACTGCTTAAGCACTTCTGGTCAGAATGTGCATTTTGTTGCCTTGTACCTGTAAGATGTGCAATGATAATAAGGTTTGATATAATCTAATCTAAAATACCAACTACAATGACTGAAAAAGATGAAAATAAAAAGATAAAAAATGACAAAAACATTGTGAAAGGTACAAAAAGAAAAAGTTGATATGAAAGAGGCTCAAAAATGATGAAATGATGGCAAAGATGCAAAAACATTAATAGACAAATGACATGAAAGACACAAAAAGGAGAAAATATTTTTTCACTTTATAACAATATTAATTTGATTTGATCATTAAATCAAAATGAACCCAGGTTCTTTTCATTATAGACACAACAGATTGGCTCTAATGACGACTGTCCCAGGAAAAGAAGAATAAAAGTAATGATAGACTGTCTTTTATCTTTACTTAACTGTGCCTTGTCATATTTTATAAAACAGCATTTTAACTGCTGTTTTATAATAATGTGAGCTGTACAGTTATTATGTACAGCAGGTAAATGACCCATTTTGAAGAGATGTAGGCTAAAGAAACCACAGTTTTCTTTTATTTTGTGCTTTTTAATACTGTACAGACAAAATGACTCAATTTAGACAAAGGTAATGGACTCTCATTCATTGTCAACAGTATTATAATCACAATAATCAGAAAAATACAGATATTCAGCGTTGAAGACATGGTTTGTGTTTGCTTGAAATGCCAATATATCTTTTGATCCAAATAAATTTTCATCCGATCCACCTGTGTTTTGGAATGCCTGCTTTAATGCACATTAATGCACATTAAGAAGGCAAGAAATATCACAAACTAACTCCTGGATGTCTGCAGGATTAATGCACAACGCTGAAAATAATAAAAACTATAAAGCACTCGGACAGCGCACACATCCATCAAGGCAGCTCAAACCTACTATTATCATATGAACTCATGCTCATTTCACCCATAATATTATTGCACCCAAAAGTAATATTCTTACATTTATTTGACCCTCATTATTGGGATCTTTGAGCATTAAAACCAACCATTAGCATTTGGAATCACATACATATCATTTGTAGCTCAGTAGTTATTCAGGAAAAATAATATTTCCATAATGGTGTTTTCCTTTGGCTCTAGATCTGTAGATGTTGAAGATAACTCAAATCCACGGGCACATTACTGAATCTGCCGATTTTCCATTTGGTGTCAGTTTCATGTCTGTAGTTTTATTTGCTACCTTACCACAGCGATTTTTCTTCAACTTTTGTAAGTACAAGCATTGTGGGTCAGTCTATCTGGAATAAAGCCCGGATCGAACTCTGATAGAATCTGTTACCCATTTTCTGGGTGTTATTTGTGCCGTTACAAAGACATATGTTGAATTTGGTTTAAATCTGGGTAGCTCACCTGGCAGAGTGACGGGTAGGTCCCGCCCACGTGGCCCGACCACAGCCCCCCCGTCGAATCCAGCTCGCGGCCCCTCGCTGCATGTCTCTCTATCAATAAAGACTAAAAATACTCAAAAATAAACCTTAAACAAAACCAAAAAAAAAAACATATACCGGTAGCCTCCTTGGTGGAGGTAATGAAGAAAACGACTGAAGAGGATATATTGAAATTTTTGACTGATAGTGTATATAATCATAATGTGGATGAATATGAATTTCTGGACAGTCAGTATGAACAAACAAACCCGTGGCTGAGTGCCACGCCCTGACTCCTACTTGAATAGACTCTTTCCAGAATTGGTTATTTTGCCCCATTGGGGCATGTTTTACCCCTTCGCCCCGATGCCAGACAGTGATGAGTGGACTTTATTGAGCGTGGTCTGCCATTACGTTGAGCTGACGTCCATTACATGAGCACAGGCTCGGACTGAATCCACAGCATTGATTTGCACTTACTGTCCATCGCAGGGAGGCTGAGTCGCATTTTACAGCGTCGGTTCTGTTCAGTCCAAACAGCTCGCCGTGCTCCACCGCTGCTGTCTGAGTGGTTTCACGTGCTG
This sequence comes from Pseudamia nigra, assembly GCA_029823295.1. Classification (NCBI taxonomy): domain Eukaryota; kingdom Metazoa; phylum Chordata; class Actinopteri; order Kurtiformes; family Apogonidae; genus Pseudamia; species Pseudamia nigra. The sequence continues at coordinate 6,519 of JAQQAE010014510.1, forward strand.
AGAACGACACTGGAGATGCTCCTCCAAAGGGATCTGTAACATCCACAGTGTTTTCTATTCAGTTATCGCTCAAGTTTATGTTTTTACATTCATTCAGACATGAGAGACAACTGTTTGTAATTTAACTGGGTGCATGCAAGAGAATAATAGAATTATTACTGTGATTTTTATGACTCTGTGTTGTTTAGAACTGAAGAACGTCCCCCACTAGGTCTGCTGAGGAAAATCTCTGTCAAAGTGATGTTTATGGAACAAATTAAATGATTTCACTGTAGAGCGAGAGAGAAATCTGAAATGTTCAATGATGACTCTTCGTTATTTGACATGCTTTCAAGTCCACTAAAGCAAAATAAATCAGTTGGACAAAGTTTTTAAAAGCACAAAATGAGAAAGGAAATGTTTGTTGTCTCTTTGCATCATTTTCATCTTTTTTACACCATATTTGTTTTTAAGCGTCTTTTACAGTATGTGTTATTGCATCTTTTACCATTTACTCAAAACCAGATAAGTTTCAGCTTTTAGACATGAATGACATAATGATTTGACATTTTTTGTGATAAATACTGACTTCAATGTATTTCATGAAGTAGCACCACGTATCCCACACGTCGACGAGATGGAGACAGTCAAGTGGTCGATAATTCTAGAATCAACTCGGGGGATGATGAATCTGACCCACGCATGTCAATCCGTTTCTCTCTACTGTGTCTGTCACATAAAGGCAAAAAACCCAAAATTCTTTAAAAAAAAAGAATTTATTCAGCCACTTTCAAGATATTAGGCACTTTCTTTACAACCAGTAATGCCCCTTATCTCAAAATTTAACAGGATGAAGATCTGTAAGTGGTCGATAAACGTGGCACGTTTCAGATATTTCAGTTTTGCTTCGTATTTCATGTTCAAACCTAATGTAAAAGCCATGTTTTCAGATCACCTGATGTCATTTACATCAGATCTGGCTCATCACATGTCAGGCGGCACAGTGGCTGTTCTTACAAGCTCACATGAGCGGAAAGAACCCCCCCCCCCCCCAGTTAGAAAACAACGTTAGGCTACGACGACAACCACGCAATTCAGTCTAACAACAGAATCAATTTGCACTTTGAGATTTCTAATGAAGGGGGGAGAGGTTGAATTGTTTGCACAGCGGTGCCACGAGGCCATTTGCATAAACATCTCCGTCTGTGGAATTCACTCGAACTCCGTCAACATCATCTCCTCTTTCATCCCTCTCTGTCTTTAAGGTTTTTTGCTACCTGTTACATCCAGATTTGCATTTCCCTGAAAATTCAGTGTTGTTTCGGTGACCTGTGCAGAGGGCACACCATTATAAAAATATGCCATGCAAAGCCAATTGGTGGTTTTTTGGGAAGAAACTGGATCTCGGAGGTTGTGTTGAAAATAACCTACTTTTTGTCCTGCGTGTTCTACTGACACTGAAGTGATTTTATGAATAAGAACAAACAATGTGCAGTAAGAATCCAGAGGGAAGGCGATACTTTTTACTTAATGTCTGCATTTCCTAGATTTAAAGTTGCTACTGAACCTGGTGTTTATATATATGTATTTGTGTGGGATGTCATTGCATTACATTTATTTACATTCATATGCCATTTGTAGGTATTACACATTAACTGTCCAAAATACCTATTTTAAATATCATTAAATGTAAGTGATTCCAGAGTACGTACTGTGGACAGTTACTATATTGAATTACAGTACAATAGAAATAAATTATCGCCTTTGCAACTATTCTTATGACTCATTCTTCATTTTTCTGATTATTTTTAAGCCAGTTCTTTTTACCAGTGTAAATATTAAGCAAGTCTGTTTAATGACAGGACTGTACACTCAAATTCATTATTGACTGTCAGAATAGTTGATAAATATAATAATTGTCAGCTGATGAATTAATTCAATTTTATTTCGGTTTCCAGGCAAAGCTTCTCCCCAAACGTGAGCTGTTGATGTCAGGCTCTGACGTGATTGGCTGAGCTGTGGAGAAGCTCTGAGAGCAGTGATGTGACTGGCTCAGGGCGGATTCATTAATCATCACACTTCTCAGTTTAAATTCTTGCAGCGTCTTTGCACCTTTTGCTGCTGCACCTACATGGACCAAAATAGCAAGTACACTTAGAGACGACTACTGCGTGAGCATGTTCAGGATTTCTAACTACCCCCCCCCCCCAGTGTGGTAACAAAGAGCTGAATCGGGAGCTCTTGAACATATCAGATAATTCCCAGTGTAATATTAAAAAAACACTTATGACAAATGGGATCACGGAGCAGCTATGGAACCCGTTTGCCTCTCCACGCAGGTCAGGTGAGCGCAACAAAGCGCAACAATCATCCAGGCAAACGTTCGAGAGCCCTCGTGATGCTTGTAAAGTGAACTCCGGTGGTGAAGCCGTTATGATGTAATAAAAGCACAACAAAATCAGAGCCAAACAGTGTTGGCGCTTAACGTCGTCATGCTGTCGAACGAGAGAAGAAGGAGCTGTTTGTCCTGCAGCTGCTTCGTTCAAGCCAATAGTGCTGTGATTGGAAGATTTAGTTGTTATATTTATGTGTAGCCAGGTCACATGAGCTTCATATTCGACTACCTGACTCTAATACTGATGACTTGTTACAGTAGGAATTGATATTATTTGCAAGAGCCATTTCACACAAAATAAGCTAATATTTGACTATTTTTGGACCAATTGTGAATTTTTGGTTTTGGTTTTTGTTCTTCTTAATGCCATATCTGAAAAGACCCGTTAATGGCTGAAAAATAACTTGATATGAAGCTCCAATCATTAAATGAGGTCAAGTAGGAACTGGACAAAATTAGCAGCAAATAGACCACAAGACAAGAAGGACCGTGTGATAAACGATAAACGAATTTATCGGTGCCATCACCACCGGTAAATGTACTGGTTATCGTTTGCTTCCTGTTTATGTTCAGTGATGAGTAAACGGTGTGTCTTTTCTCTATTTTCACTCCTCTCTCGCCCTCCCCTGTTCTCTTCGCTGTTTGTCTCTAATGAGATCAGTGGAGCCTCTATTGTTTCTATGGCGACACCTCCAGCCGTCTCCACCGCGGCTTCCCTCTCCGAGCAGCCTTCGCCCTCCCCCCTCCTCCCTGCGCCTCCTCCTCTGGCGGCTGTGCATCGGTCAGATCCTCCCTGTTCTCCTCGTGTCTTATCACCAGCCTCTCCAGCGCCTGTCAGGGCTTTTATCAGCGTCATCAGGCTACTATACATGTCCCTCCGGGCCACGTATGAGAATGAATCTGTGTTATACGGCGGAGACAGAACCGGAGGAGCTGCTATACAGTGCAACGCTCGGCGCTGTGGTGTTATGATGAGAAACGGCCACGATTCTGAACAAATCAGTGTGCATTAATCACTGTAGAGTCAAAAGGATTTTTCCTGTAAATGTATGGCAGACTAATTCGATTGTGAGGTGTAAGGATTACCTCACTGCTTGGTGCTGGAAAAAATTCTGTATTTGGCTCATAAATCTGTAAATTCACTTGTCCACTCACCTGTCTGCATAAACTCGAAATTAAAGATTAATTAAAGATTAATTTAGTGCCAATCATAATCGACGATTATCTTTAAAACAGAGAAAAACATAGTGGGTTAATTAAAAAAAACATTTAAATCTGATATTTAGTCGAACACATACAACATATCACATCTAAAAAGTGAGACGTTTCAGTGTTTGGTGAATTCGATGCTAGCACCATCTTTCAATTGTGTTATTTGGTTTTAATTTACATGTTATACCGTGGCTCAAGTTTTTTGGTTGTTTTTGGGACAGGCTTCTATTTCTAATTCCCTCTGCCAGTCAAGTCTAGTTTGTCATCTTATTATTTAGTGCCAATATCTAAACAGAAAGTAACATAACTCTTTGTAACTTGCTCTAGGAATTTTCCAGGTGAAGCCACTAATCCCAGTGAGTGCTCCTGGAAGTTCCTGGAGTCCGGCTGCGTGTTCCTCCTCGCCTCCCTGTACAGCGCTCCTGAAAAGGCCGGCATCCCGTGCACGCTGACAGATCATGAATTAAACAAAGCGAGCGGCTCTTCGTCTGTTACATCCTTCACCTTGTTGGGCTGATTTGATGTCATGGGATGTTTGTGAAGGTGCTGCTCAAGCCTCGCCTGGTTGTCAGTGTCGGTTCTCATTTCAAGGTGAAGCTCTCTGGATAATTTAGAGTCGGAATGCTCAGGCAGTGTGTTACCAGTACAGAACACGAGTCCACGAAGTATTCAGTATTTTGTATTTGTTTTTATTATATTTACATTATACATTAGTACTGAAGACATTCATTCAATGAAAGAACACATATGGAATTAAGTAGTAAACAAAAAAGTGTTAAACAACCCAGGTTATTGCAGTTCATTACTATCACCATGGCGTTCTCAAATTGAAAAGGTCGTCACCTGGAACAGTTTTGGATTCATGAGTTAGTTTGTGCCGTTTCTTTCCTTCTTGCTGTGCTTCAGACCAGCACTTTTCTTCTGTCAGTCGCCAAAGCCACAAACACTATGACAAAACCTTCCTCACGAGGACTGTTCCAGGAAATGAAGACCAAGAGCTACATCTGCTTCAGAGGATAAGTTGATAAGAATGACCAGACCCCCAAACTGACCATTTAAAGCTTCTATGATGCACTAAGATTATGGATTTGTACAGTAGTTGCAGGAGCACTAATGGGGCTATTGACTCTGTACTAACCCTACCTCTGCACAAGACAACTAATGGTCTAAAGCACATTAACGAAGCAGAAATTAACCCTGGACAAGGTTAATATCAGAAAAGAGAAAACCATTCCAGGTGACTACCTTGGCAATCTGATGAGAAAATGCAACACTGTCGTCAAAGCTAAATGTGTCTACTCTGGACAATTTGAAATATAAAATACAACTTGTGCATTTTTTTGTTTACCACATGTGGGGTGAGAAATGAATCACTACACTCAAACATAGATTTGAAGGCTTCCATTTCTTTATTCAAGCTCTGCACAGGAAAAACTCACACCCAGCATAGGGTCATGTGAGAGGACAGCCATGCAGAAAAGTAATTAGAACGAGATTATATGAGTACATAATGATTATTCAGGACACAAAGTTAAACGATCCTATCACTACATTATTCCACACGTGTTCTTCAGTATTAATGTACAACATTGAAAATAATAAAAAATAAAGAAAAAGCATTGAAGGAGAAGGTTTGTCCAAACCTTTGACTGGTAATTTAATCCTTCCAGTGTAGTTTCTGATTTCAAGTTGATTTTTAAACATTGGCATCACTTTTCACCATGGAAAAGTTAAACATCCGCAGTCAAGTTACCATCGCGTGTGAACTCTTTAGAGATTAAAAAGCCTGTGATTTAGTTTTAGCTCTGTCATTAATTGTAAACCATTGTTGACAGCTGAAGTCAGAGCGACTCTGATTCGCTCTCTAAATGGATTTTCTGAAAGGCAGCTCCATACATCACAGCAGCTCAATCTGTTTAAACCAAAAATGACCGCAGGTGGTTGGTAATTTAGGCCTTTCAAAAGAAAATCCCCATAGGCACCATGGCTGCGTCTAGAAGTTCCAGACTCATGGGTGTGTAGAAGAATGGATACGTGATCAAGCCACATTATATTGGTTTTAATTGCAATCTGAAATTTAAATTGCAATCTTTCCTCTCAGTTTTTAAAGATACTGTAGAATACTAACGTGAAACAACCAATGGATTTAATTCAATGTTATAAGATGACAATATTATATTGTATAGCATAGGCACACTAAAAGGGATAAAGGCGAGGATTGAGTTGGATAAAAAGGCAACTCCAAAATTCCACAAAGCTCGT
>JAQQAE010014511.1:0-12365 GCA_029823295.1 Pseudamia nigra
TGAAATGGTTTTCCAACACCATTTCAGGTGACGACCTCATGAAGCTCATCAAGAGAATGCAAAGAGAGTGCAAAGCAGTAATCAGAGCAAAGGGTGGCTGCTTTGAAGAAACTAGAATAAATGACATGTTTTCAGTTATTTCACACTTTTTGTAAATACATAAAGAATACCATATGTGTTCATTCATAGTTTTGTTGCCTTCAGTGAGAATCTACAATGTAAAGAGTCATGAAAATAAAGGAAACGCATTGAATGAGAAGGTGTGTCCAAACTTTTGGCCTGTACTGTATGTTTGTTGATTTTTCTGTCGGTGTGATTATGCAAAAACTACTGCACCAGTTTGCATCAAGTTTTTGGAAAGGTAAAACATGAGCCAAGAACAAATTGTTCAAAGCACACTTACAAGAATAGGCATGTAAAAATATAAACTACTCTCAAAACAATAACTAAAGTGTAGAGAGCAGCAAATACGAGAATAGTATCTCATGCGTGCTTCACCGAAGTAGAGGATAATAGACTTTCTTTTTTGGTTATTGTAAACTCTGTGAGGGTATTTGATTGAATTGTTGAAATGTGGAGTCTTGACTCAAGCATGCACTTGACCAAGTGACCTTCTACATCAATTATAAATACACTTTCTCATTTCTGACTGGGTGATATTTGCTCTTCAGTTGGATTTTTAAAACTTGAAAAATGGTCTTCATTCTAAGGGTGCATAGATGTATCAACCATCAGTTTTTTGCCAGCACCAGCCTTGTTGACCAACATCAGTGACTGTAAATAAGATTATATTTTCCATTTGCAGTAGCCAGTGTTGTATGCCTTTTATTTTTAGTTGTTTCATATAGTCGTATGATTGAATGTATACACACTCAAAGACAGTGTGATGAAGGACTCAAAGACAAAAAACAGAACAGAATAAACAAAGAAAAAATAGCATTGGTATCTCCATGATCTGTTGGCCAGAATGTTGCTGTGAACATCATATCAGCCCCAAATTTCACCATCCCCGCATTTATCTTTTATGTATGCATATTTTTAGATGACAACATTGCAAAACTGACGGCAATAGTTGTGAGTAGACTGGTAGGTATCTATAGCAGACAATAGATTACAAAAGTGCTCAGACAGCAAGACAGTCAATGAATGGTGTATTTAAATGCATGTGAAAGCTATGTTTAACTTCTAAATGGTTTGTAGCACTTCATATCAAAATAGTTCTATTATGTTCAACTGTCAGGCTCATATCAGTGATGGAGGTGATAAGAAAATGTAAGAGGAACTTAAGTGATTAAACTGGTACACACAAAATGCTCATGCTACCCATGCATAACGAATGGGTCTCAAACCTAAAGAGAGGGCATTGTCTTTAATCAGAGGGTAATTTATTGACTTCCATTTACAAAGTCCTAATACTGGTGATCAAGCTGTTCGACCGTAAAATGCAATAAACTAGGGAAGTGTTTTGTGAACAAAGGCAAATAGCAAGGCCCCACACATTATTATGTTCTGTCCATATCCCATTAGATTAGTTGCATATGGTTTCAAGGTGAAGGAGGCCATGTCATATTCAGCCAGGGTCAGGGGAGAAAATGTCAAATCATTATTATGTGTTCTTAATCCACTAAAAATTCAAAACTCGGCTATATCCACCAAAGGCTAAACTAAGTCACTGTACTTTATGTACTGTAATTACAGCTTTTTTTTCCAACTTCACAGTTGAAAAAAATCCTGAATATTTGGATGCCACGAGGATTAAAGGGTAGAAAATGGATGGATGGATGGATGGATGGATGTTATATCCTGCTGAATAAGCACACTTCATCCATAACACCAAAAATGTTGGTATGATTCTCTTTATATAGCAAGCTGTTATTGCATCTAGCCACTATCATTATTCCACAAAAGTGTAAGCAACTGATGAGCCTGCCGTTAGAGGAAAAGCACACATACCTGGTGTAAGAAAGCAAGAAAGAAAGAAAGAAAGAAAGAAATGGCATACACATTCCACTTTACCTGAAGCAGAAAATTGTCTGGCAGTCAATGGGGAAGATGTAGCTGTGTCTTTTCCCAGTGCATTTTTACAAGTTATTTCTCTCAATAGAGGCACAAATACTTGTCCATCAGGGAGAACAAAGCCATGTAATTGGCTGCTTCCCCACTTGAGCCTGAGATAGCACAATGTTAATAACAAACTGATGAGAAATTCATTAGGGCTCCAAATAAAAACAATCTCTCCTCGATAAGAGCCGAGTACATTATAATTAAACTGATGCCTCTCCGTTTTCATTAGGCCTTGGAGCTTGAAAACCTGAAGACAAAACCACTGAGATGGATGCAATTAAGCCTTATTGTTTTACTACACATTTGAGTCGAAAGTATAAAAACTGTGGCGCTAAGTTAATGCAAAAGGTGTTCATGCAGCAGGGGAAAGAAACTGCCCAAGAGTCCTTTCAGAAACTAACTGACCACAGAGGAACACTGTGGTGCAGAAGCAGATTTACGCTGCAAAGGAAGTGAATTGTTTAAGTCAGGATTAGTTACAGTGAGGACTGCTGAAAAAGACGCACAGGCTGGAGAATGTATAAGACATTTCACGTCTTCCAATATTAAACTTTCTCTCTCTCTCTCATTTCACTTGAATTTTCATTCTCCACGTTTTCTCTACCCAATCTTACTTTTGAAAATTTCGACTTTCCTCCAAAACTATCTTCCTTTCTTCTTCAGACTCAAAATGAATGGGCAATGACTTCACAAAAGTCTGAGATGGCCAGTCAGACAGAAAGGGAAAACAAAAGGATGAGACACACAGATTTCTGTGTACTTCCATGCTCTGAACTTGTTGTGGCAGGGGAGGGAACTGCTTGTATCTTTGCTGTCAGCAATACCCTGGCAAAGCCTCGTCTGTCCACAAAGCTACTCAAACCAGGACCAAAGTGCGAGCTCAGGACTCAAATTTCAACTCTCTTCCTGTCACAACACTATCACATCTACAAAAACACACAGACTGGCAATCTTATGCATGCAAAGATGCATGCACATGAGCTAACACCACTCAGAAATGGACACACACATACAACCCTTGGGAGGAGAATAATATGAATGAGACCACTTGGTAACACCAATGACTCTGAATACCACACAGCAATTCAAATAGATATTTTGAATTTAAAACTCCACAATCCCAAATAACCTTGCTTGTATTTGCTCTATCCTTGCTCTTACAGGCAAGGTAACTGGTAGACAAGCTGATAGCCTTCACAATTATGTTCTCTTGAACTAGAACATATTGTAATTTGAAGCATGAGAAACATGGATAAACTCAGTGCACCCACTTATAAAGAAAAAACAGTGTATATATAGTGATATTCTGTACTGTATATAAAAGCACAAACAATAAGGTAAATTACTCTGCAACCATCACATGGAACTACTTGCATGTCACTCTTACTTTACAGTCGCTGCTACATAAGTTACCATGAATAAATAAAATGACCACCACAATTTAACCATCAGCCAAACATATGGATGGGTGTAGCTACTGTGGTTTGACCTCAGGGAAACAGGGACCAACCAGGTCACACTAATGTGGACCAATAATCTCTCTCAGTCATTAGGATGATCAATGCCATTCTAATGAGATAACATCTGGAACAAAGGACCCTAATATGAGCCAGCTGCTGAGCTAATTAGGAGAACATTCAATGATGTTAACTAATGCTGCAGCCATTGTGCCCAGGTTTCGGACCCCACCCTGTTAACATCCAAAATACAACATGGTGAATATTTCATACTTCCTCTAATGACTAATTATGACACTGTTATATCAGTGGTAATGCACGACAGTGAGAGAGACAGAAATAACACAACATCACAGCTTGACATGAACGCTTATTAAGCGGCACTAAATTGTTCAATTATGGAGAAAATCAGTTTTGAGGTAACCTTTCAGCTTATTAAATAAACTATAAATCAATCTTTAGAGCAGAATGAGTGCCTGGCACGTCTAATCTCTTACCATTTTATTTCTCCTTCTCTTTGCATCTGTATGGGGAACTGGGAACATACTATAAGCCAAAGTGCTAAACTAATGTGATAGACTTGAACAATTACTGTGCAGCAGAGTTCAACAAAACTTCCAATTTTAAGCTGTATGCTGGTGATTTGAGTGACTGGATATAAGCAGCTCTGAATTTCAAAATTGCAAATAATGAAGTCCACATCCAATACTGACTAAGCAGGATCCAATTAGCCACGTCCATAATGGAGACCACAGTGAGAGAAACTTTGTAACAGTGTCTGTAAAATAATCTGTACGTGATTTTGGTGATGGCGAACAAATATAATTACTATGAACTGAAGAAGGTATAATATGCAGGTGTAGTATGTGTTTAACATTTTCACTGTTTGATCCTGGAGCATAATTTAAACATAATGGGGAAATACACAAATCTTTGGGACATTTCCAACAGCACAGCTTCTCATTTCTTTTCTGCTTTGCTTTTTTCACATTTGATGACTTGTTTTGTTTCTGAGGATTACTGTAATAAACAGATTGACAAGGAGAAAAACAATTAAAAACTGCTGTGATTTTTTTTGGTTATGCTATGATTGAGTTGCCCCAATAATTACAAGCGACAAATGCAAACTACCAGTCAAAAGTCTGGAGACAACTTTGCCTTCAGTGTTTTTTTTCTCTGTTTTTAATTATCTCCAAAATTGTACATTAATACTGTGTGGAATATGCATGGAATTGTGTCGTGAACAAAAAGTGTTAACCCAGAACCTCTTTTATATTTTAGACTATACAAAGCAGCCGCATTGAGCTTTGCACAATCATGTCGTGTTGTCATCAGATTCACAAAGTGAAGAATTCTAATAAACTTAACCTCTGAAGTTCTTGGTCTTCCTTTTGAGGAACAGTCCTCATGAAAGCCAGTCATAGTGTTTGATGGAGAAGGTGTGTGGAGACCTTTGACTGCCAGAATTATTGAAAATATTTGTTGAAAAAATTAAGAGGCAAGCAATTTCTGCTGCAATTTCACTGTGAGCCAATCATGACTTTCAAGATAATACAGCCCAAAGAACAAATACAGTGTGCCTTGTATGTGCATTGCTTTCTTTTGAATATCATTCAAATACTGCTGACATCTAATGTACTTAAACCAAAAAAATGTAATGATTCTGTTAATTGTGCTCTATATGTATAGTAACACTAGAAAGTGCATTAGTATGGATGCATGGGGAAATAGGAAGAAATACCATGAAGCCTGAGCGTAGTCAACACTGCAACAGCACAATTCCTCGGAGAGAACGACAATGTGAGCTCCCAACTAACAGTAATTGGTTTTAAAATAATAGAATTCATTACAGTTATGGCGCTTGTTCAGAAATGCAAACAGGGGAAGAAAAAATATTCACTAGAGACTTGGGCTGAACTGCTTCACTAAAAACCATGGGGAGATGAAAGGCATAATTCAAATGACAATTTTAGAACCCTTAGTTCATTTATATCAGAAGCTCTGAAGATGTTGCCGGCATAATAACATCAAGATTTTTTTTCCTATTCTTTTGTTCTACTTGCAGGGCATAGAAGGAACTTTTTCCCTCTCAATTTCATTCTTTTGTGGTGGCAAATTCCTCCTCCTCACACAGAGACATATGAGGTGACACACAAACAATCTAGCAAACAACACCCGTTGGCAGCACAGACAGCCAACTGAAAGCTAACATGGGAAATCTTGACAGGAAAGAAGAAAAACACCTCACACATGACACTGAATTTGCTGCTTGTCTTATTAAATGACTGTGTAATTATACACATCAGGGGTCTTCATTGTAAGGTCCTGTGTTTTTATCACATCTCGTGGCAGAATATGTTTGACTCAAGGCTGGCATCTCAGGTATGAAAAAGACATTCATGCAATCAACATTAGAACGATCATCTCTCAAGACCACTCCGGACATAAAGAGACAGGTCGGCCATCTCAACATGATTGGATGTCACCTCACATGCTGGGTCTATAGCCAACATCAAGGACATAGTCATTTGGAACACTATACATCTGCCATCAAATCAGCCATCAGGCAAATAACCAGTAATTGGTCCCATTCTAAAGAAATGCTTCATACAATTGAACACCATTTGAAAAAGTACAAAGCTCTTTAGAACATATGTGAAAGCAGAAAAAAAATGTTTGTTTTGTGTGACTCACATTTATTTGGCACAGTACATGAAGAAAAACAAGAGCACCATATGGCTCTGCATTAAAAATTGATAAGGTACGTTGGTGAGGGCACCTGAGTCGAATGACAAGGTGGAAGAAGTGCTAAGTGCACCATTGTGAGAGGAAAAAAAGATGTGCATTTTTGTATCTCTCTGCCATTAGAGTCTTTGCTGGAAACAAACTGGACGATAAACAAAAGCCATACCCAGCAGAAACCCAGAACAGAAGCCCAAGAATCTGTCGTGTCAACAGCAGACGACGTCAATCAGCAGATATGGGTTGCATCGAAAGGTGGCGTTAAAAAACAGAGTTAGGTTTAGTCTTCAAATCTCTGCATGAAAGCACCTGTAAACAATGCAGAAAGACTAAGGAAGTCATGTGATTTTGGTCGGTTGTAAGGCTGCACAATTAATCACACTGTATTCAGAATATTCAGAATATTAACCTGTGCCATTCCATAGTTGCAAAAGGAATATATAATAACACTTTAAAGGTTTTGAGATGGTCTTATTTGCAAAAATAGAAAAAACAACACAACCTCTGTTGTAAGGGGCAGTATGACATGTGAGAATAAAGTCACTGCTTGCTTCTTGTACGGTATGTTTGAAGCTGTTGTATTTTCCTCGACAACCAAGAAAATCGACTGAAATTGCAATCACAATTGCAATCACAGTGTTGCCGACCATATTCACAATAAGTGTTTTCACCAAATCTATGCAGCTCTACTCTGCTGGCATAATGCAGATGTACAGAAAGCAACAAAGTGTGTCGTAAACACAGCGATTTTAATCTTCTTACTATGCAGGTGCAGCATTTATTTTGTTGTATGGGACTCCATTAGTTCATCATTCATCTAATAAATAACCAATCTGAGTCACATGAATGCACGGCACCATAATACGTTGCTCCAATGCCAGGTAAGGCATTGAAGCAACCTAGCATTTCACAAAAATCCCCATGTAAGGATCAGATGACCACAAAAAAAGTATTAGTGGCACACATAGTGTTGTATTACATAGGCATGAAAGAAATCCATTAGGTCAATTCCATAGCAACAATATAGCTTATCACTCCCTATGCATTGCACCCATGAACCAATTCAGTGGCCAACCACTGCCACCAAGTGCTGTCCTTAAGTACTACAATACCGACAGGCGAGCTGTGGTTGCTGATGCCTCGTTTTGACTTCAGAAAGACAATGACTGCGCATAATCAGCTTCCTTGAGTGATAAAATCTGAAGTTGAATAAAAGTGGGCTCCAAAGCCAGGAGCAGTGTTGTAAAATATCCATAATTCAGTACTGTTCAGCAGTAGTCCTTGCTTTAATTGAAGGCTACAAAGGTGGATAATACATATTGGAAGGTTGAAAAAAGATGTGATATGTGAAAAGCTCAGAGCAGTTTCACAGGAAAAAATGTTAGCCTACATTCACATTGAAAAGTTAACACTAGTCCATTCATAAAATACTTCTTATTGCTTGTCTTACACATCTTAAAACACTTTCCTAGTCAAGTATTGCCAGCTCAGAGATCTTTATACTGTATGCAACAGTGACCAACAGCGAAACAAACCAGCCTGACACTGCTGATGAACAGGTAAGAAGTCATACAGCTTGAAGCCTGCCTGTTTAAAGCTTTAGCTCTTCTCTCCTGAGCACCCTTAGAAACAAAACTGCAAGCCAGACAATAACACAGTGAGTGATCTGGCCTTGATCATGTCACCAATCACTACAGCAGAGGGCTGTCTGGGGAATTGGTGAGAACCTGGCTGTTGATGAGACGATTATGTGGCTTTACTCTTCTGTGTCCAAGTATGACAACACTATGAAAGTATTGTACCTAATAGGGACAGACTATATCTTGTTAACACTCTGTTGTGCTGAGTGGACTAGTTGACTGAATAGTAAGGTACTCCCACAGGGTCTAGTGGGCTTCTTTCAAGAGTGGTGGGGAGGAGGGGGGGGTGAAAACAGGCCATCAATGTAACTCCATCCAAACCTGATGGCTACAACACCTTTGACTTCTTATTTTTGCTGGAGCACTTACTGACTTACTGCTCTTTTCCTTGTTTTTTGCTTGGACTTCAGAGTCGCTGCAATTTATTACTTGATTTTCTCTGAAATTTAACATAATTCAATCAAGACATTTTCCCAGAAAATAAATCGCACATCACAAAGTCCAGTTCTAGTCCAAACTCTGTTTTGAATTACTGCACTTCTCCTTTGCAGGGCAGTATGCATGTCCAACAATATCCACACTGAATTATACACATATTATTTGAAGAATTTTATAAGCATGAAGGAGGATAAGCCAAAGTGCATTATCACTTCAAGCACTGCAAAAAGTTCTATCTAAATCTTGACACAGAGTAGAACGCCACATTTCACTAGGATCACGTCTGCAAGAGACAACTCATCAACCAAAGCAAATAACTTACTAAATATGCACAGTTGTAGAGAAAGATATCAAAGAGCTAAAGGAGCAAATAAAGAAATCTGATGTGACTGGAAGAGCAGGCGACCATAAAACATGGGGATACACAGAATTTCACAGCTGTGTGAACAGTTAAAGCAGATGCGATGGGAAGTGATGGGGATGCATACAGAGAGGCGGGTTGTAAAAATATGCTATAAAGTTTATGGGGCCTAATGCGGCCCTGCAGGAACCTCCTGCCGAGCTGAGCATGCCGACAGTGCCATTGAGAGTGTGACAGAACTGTGGGGGAGAGATGTACAACTGAGAGCATAGCTAGTATTCACAAGCTCCATCACTGGTGTGGGGATGTGCATACAGTACATAAAATTCACATATATGCAATCAACAGAACTAAGAATCCCATTTTTTCTCCCTCTCCACCTCTAAAACACTGTTTCATATGCCACCTCTCCTGAGCAAATCTAAATCCAAGATGTAATATCCAAGTCTATTGGAAGTACGCTGACAAATACTGCTACTTTCCACACATGCAATCCTACAAGCATGAACACACACCAACACAAATAGACTATGAACCACAGCCACTGCTATATTCAGTATCAGCATACTGTGACCACTTTAGTATTTCATGTTCCCTTCAAAATAACAAGATCCAGCGCTCTCCTTGTGATTGAAGAGGAAAAATTGTTTCTGCCTTCGAAAGGACATATGTTGTATATGAGAGAAGTTGTATGAGAAGAGGATGAAAGGAAGAAAAAGGTAGCAAGGAAGTAAGAAATAAATACATAAAGTGAAAAATGATCTTTTTTCACAGGTGACGTTGGGGTGTTGATTAAAACCTTTTCACACATCCCACCCTCTGTCACTGTCAAATCTTTAACTCTCCCACTTTAAACAAGAATGCCTGATGAGTAGCCAGACAAGAAAAGCACCCTGTAACACAATGTTCATTGATAAATATTTTAATTCACCTGTACATGACAAATACAATCCAACTTATTACAGCATTAACTAATCAATCAATTATGTCCCATTGAGCAACTTAGTGTATTTATCCTTCCTCGAATGTACATTTTTACTTGTATTTAATGCATACAGTACAGATTGATTTACTCAGCCCATCGGGTTTTGATACTTGCAAAGCTTCTTACTGACTCATCAACTTTCAACCAATACTGTGTGGTGACGTAACACTTTAACAGCAATGAATATATTCTATATCTGGGTACAGGCAAATGTGAAGATACATTTTTGTCCTTTGAACAGGGGTGGATGTAGATTGAGTTAGACCTGGTTAATAAATACTGAATTATTATTATAAATATAATTTTTGTTGTGACATTTCATAGCTTTTTAAGACTTTCCTTTTGTCTCTACAATGGTAAAGATTTTGTTTCCTTGCCTCATTCTGATTATTTTATACCCAATCAATTTTTGTCGTTTATATACTTTTCTTTATTTTTTAATCATTTGGCATCTTTTCTGCCATTTTAGTCTTTTGTGTGTTTTTTATCATTTGCATAGCATGTCATTTATCTTTTTGCAACCTTGTATATCTTTTACTACATAATTTTAATCTTCACCATTTGTTTTCCTTATGCTTTTCATGTTGCTTTTACCATTTTTGCATGTTTTCCAGCATTTCTTTGATCTTTTATATTGTCATGTTTGTCTTTTGCGGTGTTTGCATTTTAAGATGTTTTTTACTTATTGCGCCATTTAGTAATACATTAAAACCAATTCAGCCTTTTACCTTGAATGAAACAAGGATGTGATATTTATTGTGATGACTGTTACAGACTGATGTGAAAATTGTTATTGTGAGAACATTTTGGCCATATTGCCCACCAATACTTGGATTGCAAACAGGTATTTTTACACAGATCCCTTAGCCGGTTTAAGAAAACCTCTGGAGAAAAGGTGTAATGTTTTACTGGACTTGCACACAGCATATCCTGTAGAGCATGAAGCTACTGGGTTACAGGATCTTATCCTGTAGTTACAAATGGGAATGGAAAAGAGAATTTCCCTATTATTATCAATACACCAGATAAGTGTTTTTCAGGGCAGTATGAGGAAATTTTACACCTTTATTAAAATTGGAGACTTCAGATTTGTAGCTGCACAATTCTATAGTAGTTGGTCAAATTACCATCTTTCCTCATCTCTTGCCAAGACAATGCTTTGTTTGTGCCCATCAGGTGAACTCTGAAAGATGCTTTTAGCCAATCAAAGAATGGTCTGTTTCAAACAGTACCCTCCTAAGCATGTTTCCTTCATCTTAATTTAAGATAGCATCTATGGTGAACACTGGCTCAAGGTATAGGAGGCACACACTATTGATTAATTTTTCATTGCCGTTCTTTTAAAGCACCAAGGACATGTGTCACATCAAATCTGCTCAACCCTCAGCACCCACTTAAATAGCTCACTTGAAACAAAAGTCTTGTGAGGCGTGTGGTTTTAAAAGGTAAAGAAGAGAATGAAGGAGGAAGGGTGCCTTGATTTCCTTTCAGGCTCACTTTATTTTGTTATTTTTTTAAGGTCCTTCGTAAGCTCTCCAGGCATAATGAACATTGGTTGATTGGTGTTAAAGAGCAGCCAGATGACTACATGTCCTATCAATGAAACTATTTATCTGTCTCCCTCAGTTTTCATTTGGACAGTTCTCAATACTCTGACCTTATCTCTAACCACCCAATCACTCCATCTGCAGTTTATGAATCTTTAGTGGTCACTGAGAAGCCTAATAATTATTACCGCCATCAAGGAGGTCATGTTTTCATCCTGTTTATTTGTTCAACTCAATTCAATTTTTATTTGTAGAGCGCCAATCATAATCGGCAATTATCTCTAGGCGCTTCACAATTCGAGGCCGAGACATTATGACTACACAGAGAGTAAACCCAACAGAACCACCGAGAGCAAGCCAAAGGCAATGGGGGGAGGAAAATCTTCTTTTAACAGAAGAGAAAAACCTCCAGCAGAACCAGCGGCTCAGGGTAGGCGGCCATCTGCCTCGACCGGTTGGGGTTAGTGGACAGAGGAGAGAGATCTGAGAAGAGATTTTTCTGTCTTTTAACAGGATAACTCAAAAAGTTATGAACGGATTTTGAGAATAACTCCAGGACAGGTTGGAAATGGCATGAGGACCAATTGATTGGATTTTGGGAGTGATCCGCATCACTGTCTGGATCCAGGAGATTTTAGAAGGATTTTTTAATTGTTGCAAGATAGGGCCAATTTCAGCACTTTTGCATGTAACTCTATAAAAAAAAGTCCAGAATGCATGGCAAAAGAATACTGGATACTGTTTCAAGTTTTATCTGGACCCTGGTAATATTCTGGATTCTACCATCCAGAACAGTGAAATTTAAGGTTCTCATGGAATATTGCACTTTAAGGCAACAAATAATGGTAGAGACCTGCAACTAACACCAAATGCTAGTCAAGACTCGCTATAGTATATCAATGTATATTTTGTATCTTCATTACATTTGGAGCTAGATCCAGGCAAAAACTGCCATTATGGAAATACCAAGATTTGTGACTATTGAACTAATAATGATACGGATGTGATTACAAATGCTATGTATATGTTTTCATGGTCAAGGTATCCAAAAATGTAGATAAATTAATGTAGGCCTATTATTGTTGGGTGAAAATCACATTACCGTATTTTCCGGACTATAAGGCGCACCTA
>JAQQAE010014512.1:0-12365 GCA_029823295.1 Pseudamia nigra
GTTTGAATTTTGAGAGTGTTTAAGAGAGAAATGTGAGAAAATGTTAATGCCTGTCTGAGAATAATGTATAAAGTGTGTGGTGACGGGTTTTGCAGACTTAAAACAAATGCGGTGGTGCCCCAGCTAACGAATTCAATCCGTTTCGGCGTCGCATTCATTGTGCGATTAATTCATTGGCCGGAGCAAGTTTTTCCATAGGAATCTACTTCACGGATTTCGCCTATCGCGGGTTATTTTTAGAATGTAACCCGTGCGATAAATGAGGAACCACTGTATATTAACAGCACGTATCACATATGACATTTTAATTCAAATACAGTGCAATCGTTTTATAAATGGAAAACAAATTAGTCACAACTGCACATTCGTTGTTCTGGAGATGAATATGCCAGTCCTGTTTGGGGGACGGGGGGACGCGTGGCCAGGGAGCACGTGGTTGTTTGTTAGTGCACCCTGTGTCATTAAACCACCTCCATAGACATGAAATGGTTGCCAAGTGGACACCAAGGCCCTGGAAACACCTTGTGTTGTTCCTCCAGTCAGCATACCAATGCCTCATTCTCGCTGAATTTGACTTCGTTGTGCCATGGACAAACCTTGGGCCGAACAATGCAAATGTTTTTTGCATAGTCTGGCCAGGGAGCAACAAATACATCGGAGCGACTTATATTTTGAATAAATTCGACTATAGCGTGCTTGCCACACTGACAGCCGCTAGAGGAGATGAGTTGCAGCGCAGCTCAGGCACGCGGCCGCAACTGCGCACTCGAGCCCCGAGACGCAACTTGTTCTGCAGAGCGACTAATACACGTTTTTTTCTTCTTCATTATGCATTTTTTTTGGCTCATGCGACGAACATACTGGAGCAACTTTTAATCAGGAAAACACAGTAATTAGGAAAATTAGTAAAAAATTAAGAAAATTAAGAAAAGTCATGAACAGCAGTAAAATAATGAATACAATTAGTAAAAATGATCTAAATTATCAAGAAAGTGATCAAAAATGAACAAAACAATCAATAAAATTAGTATAAATAAACAATATAATCAAAAAATGAGTAAAAATGAAATAAATAATCAAGAAAATGAACAAAAATGAACACACTAATGAAAATATGAGCAAAAATTAACACAATAATCATGAAAACATATCATAAAGTGTCATTATCAACTTTAAATTGTGCTTCAAAGATGCTTTTGCTGCTGCCGTGTCTCTGAGATGGAGGAGCCCTCTGCCCTGATTTGGCGCGCTGGTTGATAATCACCCCCCGATGTAAAATCGTCCTTTGAGGGAAACACATGTTCGACTGCCATGGTGGAACGGTACACTGGTGCTGCACGTGTAGACGGAGGACTTGTAGATGCTGACAGAACAGCACACAGGGCCAATAATCACTCTAAGAAGTCAAATAATTGCACGCATTCCCACTAGCAGAACCATCCTTCACCTCAATGATCACACCCCCCCTCTGTCTGTCTATCTGTCTTATAGTATGTGTATGTATGTCTTCATGTAGCCTGGAACGAACCCACTGTTGCCACAAGCTGACATTTAAAAATGCTGTATTCTTATTTTTTGCCTCAATTGTTGGAATATTATCATTCCTCAAACTGCATTTAGGTAATATGCACATAAAGCCAGATAATATCTGTAAAAGCACAGGTGTAGATTTCAGGCATGGTGGGATTCATCCCCGTCGGTATTTGTTAAATGGCCATTTTCTATTTCTTTTAGATGATATGCAGCTCTTTTGTCTCTAAAAACCTTGCTTCACATAGGTAATTGTACTTTTGTCTCATTGTTTGTTAATTTCATTTTTCAGTTTGTTCATCTATGTTGATTTTTAAAAGATTTTGTTAATTTTGATTTAGTGTTTATTTGGTTGATTTTAATAAATATTCACAACACTACATCAAAATAAATTCAGTAAGTGCAAAATGAGTGCTTTACTCATTTTAAGTTACCTATCATCTATCAGTCTGTCTGTCTCTATCTATTTATCTATCTATCATTCTTTCTTTCTGTATTTCTGTATCTTTTATTTGTTCGTTCTTTTGTTTGTTCTTTGTATCATTCTTTTTTCATTTTTTCTGTTTTTCTTTTATTTTTTCTTTCTTTCTTTCTTTCTGTCTTTCTTTCTTTCTGTCTTTCTTTCTTTCTTTCTTTTTGATGCTTATTTTCTTTCATTCTTTTTTCTTTCATTCTCTCTTGCATTCTTTTTTCTTTCACTAATTCTTTCTTTTATTCTTTCATTGGTTTTTTCTTTCATTCTTTTATTCTTTCCTTCTTTTATTCTTTCATTCTTTCTTTCATTGTTTTTTCTTTCATTCTTTGTTTTGTTCTTTCTTTCATTCATTCTTTCTTTGTTTGTTTTGTTGTTTTGTTTGTTTTTTTCTTTTGTTCTTTTTTCTTTCATTCTTTTACTCTTTCACTCTTTCTTTTTCTTTCTTTCATTGTTTTTTCATTCGTTCTTTCTTTTGTTTTTTGATGGAAAAAAATCATCATCACCTAACAACACATAACAACCATTATTACTATAATTTCACTGCAAATAAAAATATTTTAACACTTACAACCATCTCTCTTGTTTTTACCCTGTGTTTGGACGCCGTTTGACCCATATTTCTTTGTGAACATACCTGCAGCCTTTCCTCTAGTCTGTCTTTATTTGCCCCATCATTTCCGGTCCCTCCTGAAGACTCTGTGTCAAGCGTCCAACCTGGCTGTGGTTTGGTTTTAGTAAGGCAATGGGCCATGCAGGCCTTTTTCTCCCACTGTGGGCTTCTGAGTGGAGTGTGTGCCCTCACATGCGTTCAGTTGGGCCTGCTTTACCCACACTATTGATTGCAGGTGATGTTCTGGACTCAGTCCAGCTGACCTCGGAGGGGACTTAGATACATCATTGTCCGAAGAGGGACCTCTAGAGACCCAACAGAAGCAGCAGATGAGATAAGCAGTCTGACTTTGTGACAACAGCTACATCTGTCAACAAACACATCGGACACCGGCGCCTGGGCTATTTAGCATAGACCCGGAGCTGCACACCCAGTCATTTCAACACTTAAAAATTAAATCGGGACTCCTCCTTACACAAACATTCATGCATCAGCTGCTGTGTTTTTTTGTTTTTTTTTGAGTGGCCATCCGTGCACCATGTCTTCCTCAGTTCCTTCACCTTTTTTCTGTCTACCTGCTAATTAGGAATCTTAACATGCAATCACAAAGTTTCTAATTTGTGTAACACGTATCTTTTATTTTTTTATGACAAAGTGAGAATATTTACATGTGAAAACATAATATAAAAGCACAAAAAGAACAAGTACAACTACAATCAAATAAGTTAGGAAATATACTGATACTTTTGAGCGTGAGAATGAATGGATGGACCACCAGTAAAAATGAAATATACTAAATTAGATTATTATTATTATTATTATTATTATTATTATTATTATTATTATTATTATTATTATTATTATGAAGAAGAAGAATGAGAATGAAACCAGTCAAACAAATGAGACAACTAAACAGTACATTCATCAGCTTACATACAGTATCTGGGTCTGATCTGCAGGCAGAGTCTACAGAAAAAGTACTGAAGTACAAGTATTGTTACTTTAAAGACTCAAATAGAGGTAGAAGTATTTGAAAAATAAATTCATGAGCAAGACTATATTAGTATTTCATGAAAACTAGTACTCAATAACTTATGAGCTGTGCTGAATTCATTACAGCCCTAATACACTGTGTTGTAACAGGTTATTTATCCTACAGGTAACAATGTAAAGAGCACATTAACTGTTTAAAATACAGTAACAGATCCAGAAGCAAAGAACGTTATAAATTCTACCCCGGCCTTCGAGACTGCCACTATTTTGGATCGACAGTGTAGGCAGAGCATAATATTGTTCCTTATCATTTGAAGGCACATGTTATTGAAGCATTTTTGATAAATTATTATTATCTCTTATTGTGTGAATTTGGTTAATATTTTATCATTTATTTTTCCAATTTTGTTCATTTTATTAATATTTAATTAATAATTTGATTTTTTTGTGTATTTTCTTGATTATTTTGTATATTTTATTCACTTTGTTAGTGTTCTGTTAATTCTTTCACAAATTATTGTTTAATTTGTCGACTGCTATTTGTTTTAGTAATATTTTATGGATTTATTTGATAATTGGTGCATATTTTGTTGATAATATTGTACTTTTTTGGTGTTTTGTTCATTATTTTGCAGATTTTCCTTATTCTGTTTTGTCTGATTTTGTTTGTTTGGTTGTTTTTTGCTTATTTTGTTGTTTGTCTTCATGCGTAAAAATAACTCCTACTCACTGTGACAAAAGAGCTGAAGGGCCGCCCCGTCATTCTGTCCCATTCCACACTTCTCTTTAATGTAATTTGGCATCTTAACACAAAATATAAATGTGCTTGACTAATTTTTCTGTGTATTTGTACAACAGCATTTTTTTTTTTTTAAATGGATGAAAACCGTAGCATTGAAAATAGAATTTCTGTTAAAGAGCTTGCACGTGGTGGTGGATTAACTGATTACAGAAACATAAAAAAATGTTGCCAGTGCTGTAAATTTAAACCTTACATGGGTGGCCTAACAAGTTTGTTAAGCACTGTACATCTGTCAACACACAATCGGACACTGGTCCCCAGGCTGCTTAGCACAGACCTGGAGCTATACATCCAATAATTTCAATACTTAAATAGGAGTCCTCCTCAGACAAACATCCATGCTTCAGCTGCTGTGTTGTTTTTTTTGAACGGCCATCCATGCACCATGTCTTCCTCAGCTCCTTCACCTTTTTCCGTCTGCCTGCTAATTAGAAATCTTAATATGCAATCATGTTAACATTGGGTCTAATTTGTGCACCATGCATCTTTGTTTCTTACACACCTCACAGCAATTGATGGATATCCAATGAGACGCAGAGTCCCTGCCAAAGGGAGTAGCTCTGCAGCTTGTGACACATCGCTGAGGCTGGGGGAAGTACGCCTTAAATTAATTAACATCGGACCTCTTGTAGCTGCTCACTTCTGTAAACAAACATTTTAATATGCAGTAATTAATTAAATCTGCCAAGCTATTCTGCCCCTCCCATAGATCTTCCTTCACTCTTACTTTCCCTGTCTTGTTAAAGAGTTTATTACTGCGTGAGCCATGTGAGATGAGGAGTAAATCCACAACTTTGTCCAGCACACTGTCTGCAAACCACCAATTTCTACAGACTGTGTTGTGTAGTATTATAATCCTTGTATCTTGACAAGACGAGAAGCTTGTCAGCGCTCAGAATTCACATTTCAGATATGGTGAAAGATGTAAGGAGCAAATGTTACTTGGCACTTGTGAGGAATGGACCAATAAATCTTACATTGCACCAGCCCTGCCCCCTTTAATAGCTTCTGGGTTGTGGCAGTGAGAGAACAAGAAGGTACTAAAGCCTCTTGGGCTCCTATGACCAACTGCAATGAATAATGTTTGGTCTGACAGATAGGCACAAATGTGTGTTTTTGACATCCAATATACTGTACTTGTCCTCATTCTGTGTGTGTCTTATTCCACAGAGCCATGAGATGTTTCTGTTCGGCTCATTTTACTGTTTTTGCTTGTTTAAAGGAAATATATTATAAAAAATATGATTTCTGAGGCTTTAAAAATAATATAGTATAATATAATAAATGCATCACTCAATAATAGATAAGATAAGATAAGATAAGATAAGATAAGATAAGATAAGATAAGATAAGATAAGATAAGATAAGATAAGATAAGCCTTTATTGTCTGTCACAAGTAACAGGCTCCAACATCACACACAAGACATTATACAAGACAATGCAACATAAACACAATATGTACAAGAAATGGCTGACAAGCAGTGTGAAAAATACAGAGCCCTCTTTCAGACAACTGGACTTGAAACAAGCCATTTGGATTTCTGGATATTTGTGATGTTACAAAGACAAAATAACTATCGTCCATCAATCCTCCAGACCCACCAGAATTATCAAAACCATCCAGACATCCTGGGATAATGTGCCAGGGAACTCCATATGATTGTATCCATGACACAGATTGGAAAAGAGCTTGGAGCTCATTTCTATTTAAAGCAATCAACACAAACAGCTGAAAATCAGGGTCATATGGACATAGTAGAATATATATTATATTTTGAGCTGCAATTTAAAATACACATTCTAGGGAAATGCAAGGACATTCTCAGTCTGAAAAAATCAAAAACAAAGTAAAATTTTTGTCACGACTCATCATGGTCTCACTTGTTTCCTTTGAACCCCCTGATGGTCCATCTTTAAAGTAGGCTTTGCACCATGTTTATAAACCCAATATTTTCAGCTTTTTCGAAATAGGCTTAGATTTCTGTTAGTTTAAATGCAAATGAGTAATTTCTGACCACAATCCTTTTTGTGTCAGTCCCATGGATACCCTAATATAAGCAAGCTGCTAGGGCTCGGTATGTTCCTGGTGGTTTTGATGGTTGTAGTGGTCCTTCAGTATATTTGCAACATTGCACAAACACAGAAGTCAAAATGGCTTGTTTTAAGCCAAGTTAAATAGAAAGCAGCCGCCCACCACCACCACCACCACCTAACCCTGAAGACTTTAATTATGCAAAAAGAAATGAAATCTAGATTTTTCACAATATGTCTACTTTAAGACAAATAGTCTGGCAGATCTCTGCAGCGCTAGGCTTTGATTAATTGGTTTCTCTGACAGCTCTATAGCCAGCTCAGTCAGACTGAGTTGGACCATTGTACCTTCTATTTCGTTAGTAAAGCACCTTTTCTACAGTAATGGCAGTGTAAAATGACTGTGATAGGCAATGCTTAATGACATTTTACTGTGTTAGTCAGGTTGAATTTAGCATTACTTTATACAGAAACCCCTGCACTCCCATAGCTCAGCCCCTTTTGTCCAAAAATTTTCACTTAATGGTATTTGGCCACAAAATGGTGATAAGGAAGTCACAACCTGACCGGCCTCAGTAGGATTTTGACTTCCTTGTCACAACGCGAGTGACCTCATTATTCCAGAAACCAATGTTTGGCATCACTTTTACTCGTATAGTATTTATGATTCAGTTGACTGGACATCATTAACCATTTGTAGACAATGATGCTGATATATGTTAATTTCTAAAGCTCTCCAGAATACCTCAGAACCCTTCTCTCTGTCAGCTCTGGTCCTTACCATCTGCATTAACATTTGATGGCAGACCTGTGAGTGTACTTTACAGAAAAGGGGACATATTTCAGCAGACTGAGACACAGCCACACGGCAAATGTTTCCCCTCTATAACTTTTAAGACAAATCTTCAAAGTCACCCAGATTATGCTCTGAAGTATACAGAATAACTCCTCCACCACTCCTCCTATGTGCAGCTCAAGAAGGAGAGGGGTGATAGATCTGTCAGGGATACCTACCTTGGCTGTAATCAGAACAAAAAAAAAAAATCCCAGATAACCAAAAAACAGATAATAAAATCAGATCACTTATCTCGTTTTGTCCTAATTCTGATTTTGTTTTGAAAATAATAAAATTAATAACAGCTTTTTGTTTTCTTTTCATCTCAGAAATGAAATATTCACAGAAGAAAGACTACAAGAGTTATTCATGCACTCTCTGCTTTAGTAAGGTTGATGTGTGTTATGCTGGCCACTTTTCACTTAGTCATGTTACTCATGTCAAATCCTCTCTGTTGACAGTTGCTTGTACTGTACACTGTTAACACTGCAATTGAGAAGAAATGACATAGAAGAACACTGCAGCAGGTGTGAGGATTCATAAGATAAAACTGAAAAAATGAAAAAAAATTCCCCTAGAAATCAAAACAGTGTTGAGGCTGTTATGGACGTTGGCGACAGAGACGACTGGCTGACACATGGTGTTCACTACACTGGACAGGAACAAGGTGATGTTAAATGTATAATAATTTTTTAAAAATGAAGGCAAAGGCAAAGCAAAATACAATAAGACAGCAAGTATTTTGACCTAAAATGAACAAAATAATCAGGGAAAAGCAGCAACATAAGAAGCAAAAGGTAGAAAACAGTAAGGAACATCAATTAAAGTGCACAAAATCAGAAGAAAAATTAACCAAAGAATCAAAAAATTAAGAAAAATTTAACAAAATTAGCAAATTAAGCAAGCAAATGAACAAGCATATCAAGAAAATGAACAAAATTACAGGTAAAAGTAAAAAGAAAAAAAAGTATTTAAAAAAGAAGAAGACGAAAAATAAACAAGATGAGCACAAAAAAGAAAAAAAAATTAACAAAAATAGTCCAGAAAATAATTTACAAAAAAAACCTTTCCAATTGTTTGGTTGAGTCATTTTTTGTATATTGTGAAATAGTAACTACAGCACAATTATGATTGTACTGACAGGTCCTAATGGACACAATATAACCATTTTTAACAACTACTTTTTATTAAAATATGTGATTTTTTTAAAGAGGGCTTGCAAAGTACCATGAGTTTCTTTTGTTTTTTATGCTTATTTATCACCTATTCCGTTTTTTGTGTATAAAAAGTTTCTGTTGTTTGTGTTGCATGTTCATCATTTAATACTTTTGTTCTAGAGAGATAACAACTGCCAGTAAAAAAAATTCTTCTCTGCACTTCAGATAAATCTGATTCTGATAAATCCCAGTTTTTTCCTACGTGAAAGGGTTAATGTCAAGACAAACTGTGCAAGCTCATAAGCACGCCCAAATCTTCCATACTGAGCCTTTAAATAATGTAAACATTAATATACAGACTGCTAAACTGACAATTTCAAGTAAGGTGCTCTCTGAATGAAATAAGACCAATAGGTAAACAGCTTTCTATTGTGTGTGCAGGGTACCTGCAGCACATATTCACAACATGTATGGATTAAGATTTATTTGGCAAGATTTGTCTTTCAAGATAAACAATTTCAAACACTTCAATAAATCCTTCAAATTATCTACAGTGGATAGTTTTGCATTTATAACAGATAGGGAAAAAATGGGGGAGATTGCATGAGTTTATGGAAATCCACATCAGCAGGGAATGCTTGCAGACTCAAGGGGCATCACTGCACAGGTAAGCTGCTTTTGGAGGGTTCATGTAAATCCTAAAGTCCAAAAGTCAATTACTGGGGCATCTCAAGCGTGTGTTACTGAAAGACTCTGATGTTTTATTGAAGAGAGGCTTTAATTCATCAGGCTTCTCAGCAGCTCCCTTTCATGCAGCTTGGAGAGGGAGAGCAAGGTGCCTCCTTCAGATGGCCAGTGTCATATATCACACACACACACAGAGAGAGAGAGAGAGAGAAGGAGAGAGAGAACACACACTAATGCCCAAAAACAACTCTCAGGTGGTCTGCTCCACTCCACTGACCAGACCATTACCCCCTACACACACACAGCCTACTCAAAGCAGACCACACAGACTAAAGCAGAAATTCTAACTCATCCATACAGTGATTTGGGCTCTTTCTGTTCACCAGTATTACCATTTCATATATAACAAAGGTGTAGGATTCATTTGGACATTAAAAGGGACATTTTTAACAGGGTATCTCCTGGAAAGTTGGCGCATCAGACACTTCATTTTCTGTTTTCTGTTGAATTATTAATGCATCTGTTTGTACCTTTGCTATAAATGTTGATAAAAAGAACAAAAAGACTTAACAAAATGACCATGAAAATGAGCTGAAATATGCAGAAAAAATCCTCAAAATTGAGATAAGTAAGCAGATCAATCAATAGGCTGAGCAAAATAAGAATGAGACAAAACTTTGAAAAAAATCATCTAAACTGGCATCATATATATTTTTTTTACTGTAAATGAATCCATATATGGCATTGTTTTATGTATTAATAAAGAAAGTGAACAAAACTAAACAAAATAATTGAGAATTGAATTAAATAAATAAACATTTCATCTGAAATTACAAAGTACTGGTTAAAAATGACAGAGGAAAAAATTGAAAAATCAACAGTAAGCTTTACAAATAATTACTGATACAGTGACTTTTATTTTGTAAAAGTCATTGTATCGGTCATGTCACACATCAAATGACTTAACAAAGAATTGGTTTAAAATGAAACAAATAAGCAAAATAAGCAACAAAAGGCACAAAAAATGCCCCCCTTAAAAACTACAAAATTGACAAAAATGTTCAAAATAGTCAAGAAAATAAAGAGATGAGCTAAACTAATGGCTTTCATGTGCAAGAGAGTGGTTTTGCACAGTAACTGCGGTGTTCCTTGGCTGTATTAATGAACAACATGCACAACGGTTTGACTAAGGTGTTTGTACTTGATGTCGTCCACACAGCTCTTTTCCGACATCCACAAGAACAAGCTCATTTCCTCACAGCTGCTTCAAGTAGAACGGTAGGAGTTCATCCAGTCCTACCTGTCTGCTGATCACACTATATCTCTGCACTTTACCTCCAATAGAAGCCATGAAACCTCAAGTGCCCTGCCCAGTTTTAAAAATTGACCATGACCTTTACATTTTGCCTTGAAGGTTACGGCATAATCAGTATAACCAATAACCCAGGGGTATATGAGATTTTCAAATTCACTACATAGCTAGAAATGTATGTAGGTCAAAGTTCAAGGCCATTTGATGAGCGTGATGTGTCTCAGAGTCTAATCTATCACATGTTAAAATTTGATGCCTTTAGCTATAGTAGTTTTGGTCCTATAAGTCAAAATTAGCTTTGTAGCAATTATTGCTGCGACCTAATGAATAATAATGCAAATTAGGTGGTAGTTGCCATAGTAACCTTTCCCTCCACCCTTAATACCCATGTGCCAAGTTTGGCTAGTTTGGGGAGAGGGGCTTTGGAGATACAGAGCCAAATGGTCGTATAGACTTTTGTCCCAACCCCCAACTTTACTGGGCCACGGGATGATAAATAAATATAAAACAGAGTTTGCAGCAGTCAATCACATTTTTGGTCATCGTTAGTTTCATTTTTCTTCATTTTGTTTGTTTATTTGTTATTTTGGTCATTATTCATTTTTGGATAATTTTATTAATTTTTTGGTTATTTTGTTCCTTTTTGGTCATTTGTGGATTATTTTTTGTTTGGCTAATTCAATGCTAATTTTCATTATTTTGATTAATTGTGAATGACAGCCTGGGTTGTCATCAGCGCAAGTCTCTGGTTGCCATGGTAACCACCCTGTTTGCTGATTCCCATTGAAAGTGAATGGTAGTTTTCCACATGCCCCCCCCATTATTCCCAATATTACTCAAATCACAAAACTGCATTATTGATGATAAATTTGTGTGGGTTTTCCGAAAGCCTGCATCACACATCTTCTTCTTCTCCTTTCGGCTGCTCCCCTCAGGGGTCGCCACAGCGAAATACCAATGATTCGCATGTTTGATCTGGCATAGGTTTTTACGTCGGATGCCCTTCATCACACATCAATAAACTAAATAAATTAAATCTTCTTATACATACGTTATTATCGCTTTTACTGAGTAAAATACAGAAAATGTCATATGTGGATTGATTTAGCCTAAACATATGTAGATAATGTCAGTTTGGTGGCACTTTTATTTTTATGTTTAATGTTCATTTTTGTTGCTTATTTTGTTTATTTTCTCGCTTATGTTGTGCAGTTTCTTGGTTAATTTGCTCATTTTTAGCTTACTTTGTTCACTTTTGTTGCTAATTGTATTCATTTTCTCAATATATTGTTCATTTCCTTTATTACTTTGTTTATTTTCTTAACATTTCATTCAGTTTCTTGACTATTTTCCTCATGTT
This sequence comes from Pseudamia nigra, assembly GCA_029823295.1. Taxonomy (NCBI): domain Eukaryota; kingdom Metazoa; phylum Chordata; class Actinopteri; order Kurtiformes; family Apogonidae; genus Pseudamia; species Pseudamia nigra. The sequence goes on from JAQQAE010014512.1 coordinate 11,794, forward strand.
GATGCTTATTTTATTTATTTTTTACTTTACTTATTTTCTCAACATTTTAAGCTTTTTTTAGCTGTTTTATGTATTTTGTAGCCAAGTTTGTTCATTTTTGTTGCTGTTTTTATTTATTTTCTCAACAAGTTGTTAAGTTGTTTTATCATTTACTTATTAGCTTATTGTGTTTGTCTTTGTAGCTAATTTTATTTATTTTCTCAATACTTTTGCTCGGTGGCTTGATTATTTTATCCATGACAGCTTATTTTGTTCATTTTTGTTGCATAATTTATTTAGTATCTTGCTTAGTTTCTTTATTATTTTTACTCATTTTGTAGCTTACTTTGTTCAGTTTTGTTGTTTATTTTTTCATTTTCTCAGTACTCTGTTCATTTTTCTATATAATTTTCTTTAGTATCCTGTGATTTTGTTTAGTTTCTTTATTATTTTGCTCACTTTGAAGCTTATTTAGTCTACATTGTTGCTTATCTTATTTACTTTTTTGTTCCTGTTCAGTTTCTTGATCATGTTGTTCAATTTGTTCCCTCCGTGAAACTGTCACAGAACAGAGCACAGAAAATAAAGTGTCA
>JAQQAE010014513.1:0-12365 GCA_029823295.1 Pseudamia nigra
TGGAAGATACAGTGGGTGGGACAGAGACAGTTGGAAAACAAGCAGGGCAGTGGCTCTCGAGGACTGGACTTGGCCACCCATGACCTAGAGGCACTAAATAGCAATATGTGATAGATTAGACTTCAGGACACCTTTTGCTCATCAAATGACCTTGACTTTGACCTTGAAGGTCAGTCGTGTCTTCAATTATTGCACTTGTTCTTACATACATTTCTAACTATGTAGTGAGGGTGAAAAATGTCATATAGGCCCAGGGTTATTGCTGATTTCAAATATACTGTGACCTTCAATGACCGAGGTCAAAATCATAAGTGGGTGTTTGCCATTTCATAGCTTCTACTTAAATGTGCTGCCAAGAAGGTCATATGTTCATCAATGTTAATTTGTTAACAACATAAGTCAAAAAGTCATGTACAGATTGGTCTTCAGTTTTGATCCAGGAATTTGTTAAACAATTCTTCACCGCTGCGAGATCAACATTTCTGTACCTAGACAAATAATAGCCAGAAAAAAATTTAAATGGGCAGAAAATACACTTCATTATAGGTTCAATATTCCAGATCTGGTGATTCAGAAGAAAGGGGAACAGAGCTGCCTTGGTCATAGTCTACGCTAGTTTAATTTGTGTTTCTCCATCTGGCTGAACTTTTTTGTAATGTGGCTTGCATGCCATTATTTGCCAGTCGTTGATGCTGACAATAAATCACAGATGGGAGTTAAGAGCTTGAATGATATACCGTTTCAATCAGCACAGGCTTTCTTTTACCGTATATCATTAAATCTGATACAGCTGATAAATTTGAGTCTACTTTTGAACAGTTTAAGAGCCTCTAAAGCTTGTGCATGACTTGCTAGGAGGCACAAAGAAAAACAACCCTAATTTTAAACCTGAGACGGGCTGTTTGCGGGATGCAATTTAGACTCAGTCGCATGCTTGTGGAAAAGGGTATTTTTATTGTACACTTTATGACAAACTAGGTCATTCGCTTTTGTGCATAAAACAAAAAGGGCATGGCACGCTCATTTGCTGCTCCATAAAGATTCCTACTAAAATTCTGCGGTTTACAGCAAGTTAAAATAGAAATTGTTGCACATAAAGTGCTGCAAATTCATTAATTAAAATCTTAGCTGCCCTTACAACTTTAGAGCAACTGAAAAAAGTACACGTTTCAAAGAAAACATAAAGCAATACAAACACCTGACTATTTGAACACCTGTTTTAACCAGGGAGGATGCAAAAGTGTTGGAAAGAATAAAGAGGTGTTGATGGAGGGGGAAAAGATGCAACTCACCTGTGTGTCGCTGAACTCTTTTCATCTCTGTTTGGGTGAGACAAATAAGTAACAGCATTAACCTCAGAACCATGCTTGGAAGGAAGCAACAAAACTCTAAAAAGCTTCTTAGTCTCAGCTCTGTTCCTCGTTTCACTCCCTTCGCAGATCCTCTGACTCCCTGCCTTCCTGCCTCTCCTCACCACCCTGTTTCTAACTACACCCTCTCTCGCCTCCTCAGGGCTGTTCAGCCATCGTCATGGTAACCACGGAGACACATAGATCAGCTGAAGAGGCCTTGGAGCCAAGAGGAGGAAGGAAACGCTCTGATCGCGCTACATTCACGGACATGGTGGTGTTTCTGAAGTGTTGTTGGACTTTGTGAAGGTCTTGGTCTTGGGTTCATTTTTTGTTCTTTTTCTTGGTTTGGATGAGGAAGACTCAGGATTTTATGTCAGGATCAGTCGAAATCACAGCTGTAGGGATATTTATTTGTCAACATCATTTTTGTGGCTTGCAAAAAAATCTTTAACATGCCTTTTTCTTTTGCCAATTTCTGGTTTGGCTTTCAACAGCCTGACTCATGTGACTGCAAACAGGTTGCTGCAAATCATGACTGCAATAGTAGATCCCCTCACTGCCTTTGTTACATAATAATTTTATTGATTAATAGTTTTTTTAAAGATCTGTTTATTGATTTTGACAGTAAGAGAATACGCAAACAACAAAAGCAATAATATTAGGGTAAAATAAACAGAACATTAGTGGTAGCGTATGACTTCACATGTATATAAATAAAGTTTGATTGATTGATGTGGTCTTCAAACATGACAGTGTGGCACATTTAGCTGATTAGACATGGATGAACATGACCGACTACTTACTTTAATTCTTCAATCAGATTGTCAGACCCTTAGAAAGAATTGTTGTACTTTCCTCCAATCCAAACCTATTACAAATTATGTAAAGCATTGTGTATTGTGTATTAATGGCAATGTAGCTGCATTTATTCTGTACTGATGTTGTGAAATGAACAAAAACTGTGACAGCTTAAACTTGTAGTTATTGTAAAGCACTTTTGTGAGAGGGGCAGATATTATAAGTTTTCTTATTTCTGCTCCTTTTCATTCAAGATTTTTTTATTTTTTATCCGACGTAAAAACCTATGCCAGATCTAACATGCGAATCATTGGTATTTCGCTGTGGCGACCCCTTAGGGGAGCAGCCGAAAGGAGAACAACAACAACATATTTTTCTCATATCAACAGATGTGTTGTTTTATGTTGGATGAATGATCTAAACTAAACTAAACTAAACTGGGGAAATTTTATTACACAGCCGATCCATCTGATTATGCATTTCTTCATCTCATGGACAATGCTGTGGCAGTCTGTATTCGTGTACAGAAGGGTTACATGACTCACGTTCACTTCTCAACAGAGTAGCTGAAGTATGATTAGAACAGGATTGGCTGCAGGTCTCCTACGAGGGTGTGGCAGGGATACAAGAAGTGACATGGGTGTCCTCCTGCTCTAAAGTTTTTATGACCCTGTGGCTTTGACCATTTGTCTCAGAAAATGCCAAAGCACTGCTCGATTAGATTCTAGGTGTGATGTGGATCATTGTCTGGATCCAGAAGATTTTTAACACCATTGTGAGATAGGACCAAATTCAACGTTCGTCCATGTAACGACACAAGTAACACCCAGGAAAGACATAAGATAACACCACTGGGCAGACTCAAGATCAGCCAAACATCAGAGTCAAAAATCAAATTAGTTCATATCATAATCTGTAATACATCAGTTTTTATCTACAGATGTCTAGTTTATAGAACTTCTTTTATTTTCTTCCTGAGATTTATTGTAAAAAGGTTATATGCAACTAATAAAAGTGTGATTTTTAGGATTTTATCACCTCTTATTTTTTCCCAAAATTTTCTAATTTTTTATGTGTTGAGATGTGATATGTTAAAGTTTTTTTTTAATTACAGATATATCCAGGCCCACTTTGGCAGTACCAAGGGTAAAATTTGGCATTCACAAATTTGTAATGTGTGAATTTTGCTGTTTAAATCTGGTAAGTATGCACTGAGTGTCTGATGCCATGTACATTTTTATGTGTAAATATGTTAGTAATAAACCTCATATTATGTTTTATTTAAGTGTGACAGTTGTTTTCAGTCAGAGTGATGCTGCGCAACCAGATTTTTACACTATCCAAATAAAAGTTTTCAACATTTTTCTTCAAAACTTAATATCAACATAGATTAACATGTTATCAAAAATATAGGAAACATTTTGTTCCAATTTTTTATTGGGAACTGCAAATTATGCCACTTTGCATAAGTCACAATAGAAATTATGTAGTTTTTGTGATGCCATAAATCCAGCCACATTTTGTACCAACATTCCCTTAAAATTTTTTTTTAGGAATTCTGAGTTATTGCACTTTAAAATATGTACTAACACCTACTCAAATATGCAACAAACACAAATACTGTATATGTTTATTAGTTGCTGAATTATAGGCTTGTGAACATGAAACAGATGCTGTGCAACCGGCTTGATTCTGCCCCAAAATAGATTCTATCAGACCACAAAGTTTGATCCAGATGTGGGCAATATTCTGGATATAATGATCCAGAATGCTTATACTTACAGGGGTCGAGGAAAAATATCTACTGTAAGGTAGTAAATAAAGCTATAAACATGAAACTGACACTTAAGTCTGCTGATTCAGTAATGTGTCCACGGATTTGATGTATCTTCAACATTTACGGAGCTGGATGTAGAAGAAAAACACCAATATGGAAAAAATATTTTTGGTGAATAAGTATTGGAGAAGAAGAAGAAGAAGAAGTATTCAACGAATAATGATATGTATGTGATGCATGTGGTTTCATGGTCAAAGAATCCAATAATGAGGGTCAAATAAATTGAAGAATATTACCACAGGTGCAATAACATTATGGAGGAAAGGAGCATCGGTTAAAATGGTAATGGTAGGTTTTCACTATGAAACTGAGCTGCCTTGGCAAAGGTCCGTGCTTTGTCATTTCTGTTGTTTTTTTAAGTTAGAGTACGGACAGGTGCCTTCATCCTTGTGGGAAAAAATCAGGATCAGTAGAAAGTGTTTAAATTCCTGATTGTAGTTTAAAATTGTTAGGTTTCTTGGTTTCTGTTCTCCAATATGAAATGAATATCTTAAGACATTTTCATCTGAGCCAACATGTTTTTGCAATTTCAGCATTGTGCCAATCAAATGATTACTCTATTACTCATCAATAGAAATACGGTAATCATTCGCAGCTGTAGTCACTGCAGATCTAGTCTGGTCTTGGTCTTGTCCTGCAGCTGGCCTTGATCTGGACTTGGTCTCAACCTCTGAAAGTCTACATTTTGTCTCAGTCTTCAGTAACTAGAATGAACAATAAAAGTACATACAATTCAGAAAATGTAGAAAAATGAGGGACAAGCCTTCAAAATAATCAAGAAAATTAACAACATATACCATAAAATGCACAAGAATGATCCAAAACGGAAGAAAAATGAAAAAGCAATAATTGAAATGGACAAAAAATGAGCAAAATGACCCCCCCAAAAAATAGCAAAATTAAAACCAAGATAATGCACAAAATGAACAATTATCATACAAGTTAACCTGAAAAAATGATAATAACAATAAAAAATTTAAATGAACACTAATGAATACATTAAACCATTAAAAAACCAATCAAAATAATCAAGACAATGAACAAAATCCACAAAAAGCAAACATGAGCAAAGATGATAAAAAACTGACCAAAAAAAATCAGCCAAGTGTACAAAAATTGACCAAAATAAATTCACAGTTTGCTGTTTTTTATTAGTGTTTTTCACATTTATATGTTATGTAACCTTTGATGCCTAAAATCATTACTATACATAATTACTGACAGTTTTGTTCATTTCTTTGAGTCATTTTTGTTCATTATTTGTTCTTTGCTGTTCATTTTCTTGATTATTTTCTTTATTTTGGTTAATATTGTGCTTTATTCAGCTAATCTTTGTTAATTTTCTTCATTATTATCCTGACTATTTATTGTTTTATGGACCTAAAATCTGTTATTTTGACTGATGAAGCCAAAAAATAGGGCAAACAGCATTTACGGAGAAGCAGCTGTACGGCGCCTCCCTCTGTCCAAACCAGCCCTGACAAATATGACACGTGAGATTCGACCTGCAGATCATGACGATGCCAGGGTTTCAAATCAGAGCTGGTCGATGCTACACTTTTCACATCAAGTCTGTGTCTGACTTTTCAAAACACTGGCTGTTCTCTAAGACATCATCATCTGCAGCTCACGTGAAACAAAAGTCTTCTTGTTGCGGCTTCATTTCCAGCTGTGATGTAAGAGCACTGTGTTTAATGGCATGTTAAACTGACAAAAGGCAAAGTTTACTCCTGGCTCCACCACCTCTCCAAACTTCATCATTTAATTCGGCTCACAGTGCAAACACGGGATCCTCGTCCAAGAAAATGACAGCTATTATTGAATTCACAGCTGGAACCATACCCAGTGCTGTGTTCCTGTATCCAACGACGTCATGCTGACTTTAACCGAAGACAACAGTACAGTGAATTTACTGAAACTAGGTGATAGGAGGCATCAAAGGGAAGAAAACAGGTCCAGAAGCAGTGTTGAACCCAGACTAGATCTACGTAACTGTCTGTCCTTTTTTGTGACTTTTCTACAGCACATAAAAGATCTAGTCAAGCGTGTCAAATTAAGGATGACCTAAATGTAGAAATGTGTGCAGAAATGATGTTTGTTACTGTTAGTATTCTGTATAAATTGTGGAGATGATGATTTGTTGCTCATTTTCTAACCAGCAGGTGTCACTGTGTTTTTGGTCTGATGTCATCCCTGTAGGTGCAGATGCTCTGTCATCTGTCCACCCAGTATCAGAAACATGTCCACTTGTTCCAAGGGGCAACGACCGGGGCCTGTTCAGTGAGGCCAATGCGGAAGTAACTTTAAGTTGTAATCCCACCTCTTGGCCACTGGGAAACCAATCCTCTGGCTCCAAGAAGCTTTTTTTCCCATAGAGAAACATGTGATTCTATCTGAAAATACTAAGCTAATAATTTTTTTTCCATGAGTCATCATGGTCTCAAATGTTTTATTTGGATCCGATAATAAGTAACGTAACGTAACGTAATAAATGAATACCTATTTGTTCAGTTTGAGGTTGTTTTTTGTGATTTTAATATGATTGATCATTTCCTTTCTTGTGTTTTTTTTTGTTAATTTTGTTACTTAATTTGCTCAGTTGTCTCAAGAAACATTTTTTAAAACTTTCTCTATCATTCATTCATTCATTTTAGATTATTTTGGGGTATTTGAAAGACTTTTTTGCTCACTTTTGTTTATTTTGTTGCTTACTTTATTTATTTTTGACTATTTTGATCATTTCTCTTCATGTAGGTAACTGTTTCATCCCTTCTGTTGTTCAGTTTTGTTCTTTTTGTTTGTTCATTTTGTTATTTTTGTTCATATTGTGGCTTATTATGTTCTTTTTTTCACTTCTTATATTATTTTGTTTGTTTTGTTGCTTATTTTTAGCTCATTTTTGCTCATTATCTACATTACTTGGCCTTTCAAGCAGTGGCCCCTAAATTCTATGTTTGCATTGTTGAATGTTTTTGCTTATTTTACTGTGAAGCACTTTGTGATTCTTTTTGTCAAAAGTGCTATATAAATAAATTTTGCTTGCTTAATGTTGTTTCTATTGTTTACTGTGTTTATTTTGTTCTTTTTTTCATTTTATTGACTATCGAGTTCATTTTTGCTCATAGTCTAAATGATTGTGTTCATTTTGTTGCTTATTTTTACAAATTTTTTCATTTTCTTGATGATTTTCGTTCATTTTCACTTCTCTCCACAGATTTTTTGCAGAAATGCATAAATAGATACCGTGCTAATTCCCCGGAACATGAACACAGAAGCTATAATCACAGCATAAAATGATCCAGTTTAACGATGCCTTCGGTTTCGGCTACTTGGTGTCACTGTGAACATGGAAACCAGAGCCGTCGTTATTAATAACATGTGCTTTTCTATCATCACCGTGCTTGAGTCACTCTAGGTCCCATGTGTTTAAATCTGATCCAATCGCGGTCGTCCCCGTTTAGATCCAGCTCAGATGTGACTGCAGATGCACAGCTCCAAATAAATGTCTCCTCATGTCTGAAATAAATATGTAAGATTTACCGCGCCGCTCAAGATCAGAGAAAAAAACACCATTAAACATGAAATGAAAACATCCCACGGGGTCCTGACATGGGACGTAAAGAAGAAAGGCTGATGATAACACGCAGCACTGTACGTCGACTTCTTTGCAAAGGTTACGTGAAACGACATGACCGAAAACCTAAAGAAGGCCAGACACTGAGTGTAAACATCCTGAGGGGACGTCTGCTCAGCTGGAACATGTTAGGTTGATTAAAAAGCCTGGAAGCAGTAAGAATGACTCATCACACTGACTTATAGAGCCTTCAAATCGTGGCCTTCTCACATGAATCTGAATTCATAACATCATATTCAGCGCACATGTGCAGTTCCTGTTTACTGGAATTAAAATGACTGGGAATAATTTGCATACTGTAACACCCAGGAGGGAGACAGCCAATTTAAATTATTAAATATACTGAATTATAAAATAATTGGTCCTATGAGTCACAACACAAGCAGTTTAACCCTCCTGTGGTATTTGGGTCAAATTGACTTTTCATATATTTCTCAAGAGAAGTTGTGTCGTGTGGAAATGTCAGGGAGTGGAATCAGCACTCAAGTAAAAGTAAGTAGAAGTACAGTACTCATAAATTAAAGTACTTGGGGTAGTGAGTAACTTTACAGCACGGAATAGATTCATGGATTAGATTTTTTTTGAGTGATTTGTTGATCCTTGTGGTTTATGTTATTCATTTATTTTTAAACCTTGTTTTGCTCCGTTTCTTCATCATATTGTTCATTTTTGCTTGTTTACTGGATTTTTTTTCCTTTTGTTTATTTTTTTGTTCACTTTGTTGCTTATTTTCTTGGTTTTGCAGGGCGACTGTTCATTATTCTTTTGCATTTGTTCATTTTTCATTGAGATTTGTTCATTTGTCCTTCACATTTGTTCATTTTCTTGGTTGTTTTTTTAAACTTGTTCTTTGTTCATTTCATGGATAGTTTAGCTTCTTTTTGTGCAGTTTTGTTGCTATTGATGATTATTTTGTTCCATTTTCTTCCTTTTCTGAATTATCTTACTAATTTTCTTGGTTATTTTGTTCAGTATGAAGATAATTTTCATCCTTTTTTTTCTTCAATGTTGTTCACTGGCTTCATTTTTAAGTATTTTGTTTGCTTTGGTGTTGATTTTGTTCCTTTTTTTCACACGAGACATTTTCTCTTTATACATATTTGACAAAAGGTCAATTTGACCCAAATACCACATGAGAGTTAATGTTTGTCAAATATACAAGCACAGGCAAAAAATCTGATTCTGATTTTCATTTCTGTCAATGTACAGTGCTGTGAAAGATATTTGCCCCCTTCCTGATTTCGTTTTTTGTACACTACTGGTCAAAAGTTTTAGAACACCACAGTTTTTTGCTAGTTTTTTTGTTGGAATCCAAGTAGTTCAAGTTCAATAAATAGATTGAAATGATACAAAGGCAAGTGTTGCACTGCCAGAGGTTTAAAAAAGCTGAAAAATAACCTACATTTCAGGATTATACAAAAAGGCCTTTTTCAGGGAACAAGACATGGGTTAACAACTTAAAGCTATTCTGCATCAGTGGAGGTTGATCAAGCCTTGAATGTTGATGCAACTAGTTCCTAGAGGTGTCCCAAGTTTACTTGATTAATTAAAACCCCCTATATCTGCATAAAAGCATTTTTGGAACACACTGTAGTACCATACCCTTGTGAGCATTATTTGAACAGTGTTGTACTGCAGAAAGCATTGTTTTCTTTTTTTTGGGTGGGGGGGGTCATTATGGTTTCTTGTGGTTTTGGATGTGAACTGCTTAAAAAAAGCTGAGCTGCAGTGTGTAACTCTAGATTTGGGCCACTTGAGGAAGATGTTGACATGAATTCTCAAACGCCTCATTACAACATCATCGAAGTCTGAGTCAGGGTCTTCTGCAGCCTCCGGAACCTAAGTTTTCGACCCAAATCAGGGATAGTGATCTCCTCCATCGCTCTGTCAGGTGACTGACTATGGTGTCTTTGTCTTTGATGGCCATGACACAGGGGCCGTTTTGAACATCTTGGAATGAAGTGCATTGATCAGGTCACTACAATACGTCCCTGGCTAGCTGTTTTTGGTGAAAAAGGATGGAGAGGCCTCTGTAAGCTTTCCATCAGACCCAGACAAATCCCCACTCCTGGGACTGATGTAATCAGTAGCATGTGGATCACGCGGGGCCTCTGAGCGTGGAGCTTTACTATCATCCACTACCTCACTAGGGATTTTTTTCTACCAATTCCTTATTCTGAGGTGGTTCATCAGTGATAGGCTCTGCCTCAGAGGGGACATGTGGTGGGCGGTGTGTAGGGATGCTCTCTGCCTCTGGGCTCTCGTCTGTGGATGATGATGCATCTACCTCTGGGCCTTTTGGTGTTGCTCGCTGGTGGGGAGGGTGGTTTCACATTGTTGGGACGCACATCTGAAATATCCTTCAGAGACGTTGGGCTCTCCACTTTCTTCTAATGGTCTTTATTTCCTGGAACCATTCATCAGTTAATTCCTCTTCCAATTCTTCCTCAATTACGACATCTGGAGAGAAAAATATTTAAGCATCTTCCTCATCCATCATCTCTTCCAGCAGGAAAAAATGGTCCATGTCCAAATCCATTGATGCGAGCCTGCTGGTTAAACTGCAGGTCTCAGGTTGTGGGAACCGTGGACCAATTCAATTCAATCTTTATTTGTATAGTGCCAATCATAATTAACGATTATCTCTAGGCGCTTCACAATTCAAGGCCGAGACCTCACAACTATACAGAGAGTAAACCCAACAGAACCACTGAGAGCAAGACACGGGTGACGGGGGAGGAAAAAGTTCCTCTAACGGAAGAGAAAAACCTCCAGCAGAACCAGCGGCTCAGGGTAGGCGGCCGTCTGCCTCGACTGGTTGGGGTTCGTGGACAGAGGAGAGACAAAAGAAAAGAGTAGAGATAGAACAACAAACAACACAGACACTGGACGTTGTCCCCAGACACTGAAACGGTCGACAATCAGCAAACACACAACAACGGAAGATGCAAGGTAGTAGACCAGCTTCAGGTACTAAATTTCCACTGAAGGCATCAAGCTGCTCCAGGAGATTCTCAGCAGTATCTTGAGCTATGGCAGATGTCATGGGTTTGGCACTCTCAGGCAGCCGCTGGAGTTCAACTCCCAACAGCTACAGCATTTTTCCTGCGGCATTTTGATTCACCTCCTTCTTGTAAAAGAAAGAATTCCCTCTTCAGACTGGGAACTGATGCTCACCTCCATGACAAACTCAGTGCCATGAGGTTGATGGTTCTGTTTGAATAGGCTGTACCCTGGTCTGATCCTTTGTTGCCCCGTTGGACTTCTTTCAGGTGGGAGATGGAGTCTCCAGCAAATTGATGCACTGGGTTTTTTGTTTTACCTACCTACCTACCTCAAATGTGGGATCCCTGCCATCTGCAGTGAAGTCCCCAAAGTCACTACATGCGTAGCAAACATCTTATCATGGTCAGGGCCCTCCTCCTTCACCTGGTCAAATCTGACTTGTAATTTACGGTTTTCTGCCAGTTCATAAACCTGACAGATTTCTGATTTGTGCTATCCCTCATGCTGCTCCAATAATAAATCTTTCTGCTTTACTTTAAGGGCCTTGGCCACTCTTGGACAGTGTCTGTCCTTCTCCAACCAATGTTCTGTTTACAACAAATGTTCTGTTTCCCACACATATGTCCATGAGGTATGTGTACTGCCTTCTGGAGTGGTTGCCAGGCCTTTGTCTAATATCATGATACTGGAAATTCTTCCCAATCCGCTCACATAGTGCAGCCAGCGGATCGATACCATCTGGGATCCAGTCTCTTAGTTTTTGGTTTGTACATGATGTTCTGCTCCAGGGCAGCAGCTGCAGCTTTGTGTTGGGCTTCATTGATAGCGACGCCCTCTGCCTCAAACTGGTGCCCGTAGATTGTTAGTCGGACAGTAAAGATCCTACAGTGAGATGCTAATGAATTCATATACTGCTTCAGGGCAGTAATACGTGGTCAGCTCACTGAACAAAGTCATTTGTGTCTTGGCACTCTCAGCCATTTTTCTAGGATATTTTAGTACACATGTTTACCTGAAAATGTGTGATTGAAATAGCCTTAAAATGAGAGGTTTTAAAACCACCCAGAGACGTTTGTGTTTTCAGGTTAAACTGGGTTTTTAAACAGATGCAGGTGACAGTAGATGACCTAACTGCTCTTATAATAAACTTAAAATAAAATATAATGAACATACTGAATATTATGCTGTTTCCAGCCACAACCACAATTCCAAACAAAGTTGGCTGTACATAAAATATAAATAAAATCTAAACAAAAACAGAATGAAATGATTTGTAAATCTCATAAACGATATTTTTTTCTCAACAGAACGCCAATTACTTTTTCAACAAAAGGTTGAAATAGTAATTGGTGCAAATCAAAATCTGGAGGAGCATTTGACAGCTAACTAGGTTAACTGGTAACAGTTTACTGGTAAGAGGTCAGAGTGGGTATAAAAGGAATATTTTAGAGATTCATTTTGTTGTTTCTATTGTTCATTCCCTTGATATTTTATTATTTTGTTTATCTTAATGCTCCTTTTCAATTCAATCTTTGTATAGCGCCAATCATAATCGCCAATTATCTCCAGGCGCTTCACAATTCAAGGCCGAGACCTCATGACTATACAGAGAGTAAACCCAACAGAACCACCGAGAACAAGCCAAAGGCAACAGGAGGGAAGAAGAACTTCTTTTAACAGAAGAGAAAAACCTCCAGCAGAACCAGCAGCTCAGGGTAGGCGGCCATCTGCCTCGACC
>JAQQAE010014514.1:0-12365 GCA_029823295.1 Pseudamia nigra
GTTTGCAGAGAGCAACAGTGTAATCCAGTACGTCAGAATGGGATGTAAAAAGGTGACTAATGCCCCTGTGTGCTGAGGTGTGGAAACAGAATGATGCATCCTCCTGCTGCTACCGGCCTCCGGGGGCCACAAACACAAGGCACGTTTGCTCTTTTTTTGTCTTGTTTATAATGCTGATTGCTAATTGTGCACATTGAGTGTATATTCATATTAACAATATGAAACAAAAAATATGCAGTTTTGTAACTTTCTGAATCCTGCAAGACTCTAGCCCATCACTGTAACTTTGCATTGTTTTCCACTCTATAAATCCTTTACTAAATATGAAAGTGCAACATACTGTATTTATTAACGTACTAGCAGCGATGCAAGTTTGGAACATAATGAAATAAATTCTAATATATGCACATGATCTAGTTGGACAGGAACGCTGGACATTAGCTGGAGGCTCAGTTGGTGCGTTTCCAGAATCATCTGCTGAGTCCAGCATCCAGGCAAAGAGGCATCCAACTACAAACTGAGTTTAAATTCCTCCTAAATGATGTGCACATTACAGAGAACCATCACAATCCTTAGAGTATGGTTAATGAACAGCAGTGTGTACTAGGCATTTGTTGATGCATGGCATCTGTTTGACACAAATGATTGGTTGATGTATTTAATGGCACTGCAGAAATGTGAAAAATTCACCTTATTCTAAATTTTTTTTTTTTGCATTCACTGTTGAAATACTTTTATCTGGATTTGCTGATATTATTCAGGTTTCATATTTTGGACATTGTTTATTTAGCACATACACGTGTATGTTTTACATACAAATGTTGCATGTTTGCACATTTCCTAAATGCACCAATATGATATACTGGTATTTCTGCAAAACAGTTTACCTGACTAATAAAAAGGAATATTCCTGTTTACATGCATGATTATATGCATTTGTATACATATGTGTCATATTCTCATTCTGATATATGTTCATGATTTGTATTTTCCTTTTGTTTTTAAATTCTGGTTCACATTTAAAAAATAAAAATTTGCATCACACTTGACGGAAACAGGCTGTAATACATGTATGTATAGTACCTGCTTTTCCTGATGAAGAGCAGAACACCAGCTTCTGGAGGGTTGAATTGTAACAGCATGTAAACGTCACAGAAGCAGTGATTGTGTTATGCAGTGTGTGTTTGTGTGTGTTCCAGTGAAAGGCGCGTGGTCCTGCTGGTCGTCCTGGTCTCAGTGTTCTGTGGGTTGTGGCGGGGGTCACTACCAGCGCACTCGCTCCTGTAACAGCCCTGCACCAGCCAACGGGGGTGACATCTGCATCGGACTGCACACCGAAGAGGCCCTGTGTAACACACATACCTGTGACGGTAAAATCACACACAGACACACACACACACACACTGAACTATAGCTGACTGTGTCACATCGCCGCCGCTTTGTGTCCTCTCATCAACTGCTGTGCATGCGATCATCTCATTCATCCTGTTTTGTTTCATCATGCCCCTTTCACATAAATTTCACTTTCATCTTTTCCTTATGAATAAACTAGGTCTTAGATATTTATGGACACAAACAGAGTCCTGCCGGGGAAACAGACCATCCTCCACTGTGTCGTTTCCCACTGTGCACACACAGGCACCATAGCAACCTTCTGGAGAGGTTTAAAAAAAGACCCACCTGCACTGTCACAGTATAGAAATCTTATCTAATCCACCCAAGCGTCTATATTCCGTGAACATATTTAAAGAGACATATTGGACCTGTTTGGAAGAAGTTAATGTAAGTCCTCAGAATATTCTTTTTCAAAGATTCATTTCAAAAAACTACATAGAGTGGCATGCAAAAGTTTGGGCTCCCCTGGTCAACGTGAACAGTTCAGGAACAGGAAGATGAGTTGAACAGCTGGATCTTAATGCAGGACTTTTGCAGTCAAACAGTGGTTCTGACTTGTTTTTCTACCAATCCTACCAGCAGTTCTCTCTGATATTTTTCTTGGTCTTCCAGATCTTATCATAACAAAATCATACACTGATATTGCTTAAAACATTGCAAAAGAGTGTTTTTTTTTTTAAACTTTATGCCTTTTGGAGATTGTTTCATCTTCCACTTGTTGGACTGTTCACATCAACAGAAACTTTGACCAGGAGTGTCCAAACTTTTGCATGCCACTGTACATCATTCCCTGTAAACTCCATGTGTTCAGCCACGGTGCAAACACACTGCAGCCATGTTCGAAACAGGCTGTTTCAGTGTGTGTTAAGGCATAAGTGAATCACTGACCACACCCCCTTTCTGTCGGTGCCATGGATACCATCATGACCCCGGTAGGTCTGATGGTTCTCGTGATTCTGGAGGACTGACTGAGGGCACCAGTCATGTAGAAATCCCAAAAACACAGAAATCGTCTTGTTACAGGCCGGGTTACATTTTCAGAGAACTTCAGTCCTGTTTTATGACAGAAAAAGAAATGAAAACAGTATATGTCCTGTAAGTCCTAAACTTTTTGGATAGTATAAATGTTTTCACAGATAAAAAGTGAAAAATAAGGGAACATTAAGTAGATGAAACTATTTAAAAAAAAAATTAAACTGAATGGTAAGTTGTACTTGTCCTTGCGTTGCAGTGAAAGTATGTGATGTTTCTCCTTTTTTAACTTTCCGTGGAGGTGAACAGCATTGTCATTGTACTCCAAGTAATAAAAAAAGAGCATAGTGACAAATTTAGTTGTTTTATTGTGTTTGTTGTACAAAATCAAGTCTCGTCGAGCTTCTGCTACCTTTTTCTGTCAGAACATTTTGCTGAGATTGTTTCAAACCCCTGACCTAACTTTGTGGACCCATTCATAGGTGAAAAGCACAAAACAAAGGAACAAAATAAATGAAATAATGTCAATAGTCCAACTTTTTTTTTTTTTTTTTAACCGTACATGTTTAACGCTGGAAGTTTGTGAAGCTTCTACTGCCAGTAACTTTGAATGAAAACAATTTTTTTTTCTGTACCAAATACTAACAATACATAAAATAATTGCATAAGGACAACTTTCAATCGCAGTCTCTTTTCACGTTTAATGCCTTTTGTTGAATGAGGTCAAGTGTCATCTGGGTAAATGTGAACAGAAAAGAAAAGGGATGCTTCTGCTGCCTTTAACGTCACCAAGTTTAATGTCATTGTTTCACATGAAAAGCACTTAAGTGCACTTACTCCTTTACATGAACATGAGTAGTTTTTCCCTTAAAATGTACTTCTGAGAGTACATGTAGTTGTTTTGCAGATTTGTGATTGAAAATAATGTACTTCTACTGAGGAGGACTAAAAAAAGAACCAAATAATCAATTGAATTTTAAAAGCAGAACAAACTGGTCAAGCAAATTATTGAAATGAATGACAAAATGAGCAAAACTATATAAAAAATGAAGAAAATGGGCAAACAACTAACAAAATTATTAAGAAAGTTAACAAAACAAATGAACAAAATAAGCAACACAATGAGCAAAAAAGTAAGAAAATAATGAAGTAAATTTAAAAAATGAGCTACAGTATATAATCAAGAAGTTGAACAAGTTAAGAAAATAACCAACAATATGAGCAAAAACATTAACAAATAATGAACAAAAAACAAAATGAGCTGCAACAGTTGAATGGATCTGTTTTCACTCTCAGAGTCAGATTTCAAATTGTGTAAGTCTCTGGGCTTTGCTTGACATATTTTCTGAAAGAGGACAAATGTGGCTACATTTCTGGTAAAAAAAACATTGTGATCCTGTTGTCAGCACTCTGCGATTAAAATCAGTTTAAGCAGAGAATTTTGGGATAATTTCAGAGCCTGTCTCCAGCTAACTCACTAACATTCCGTCCCTTTGACTTCTGCATTGATTATAAATTCAAAAAAAGTCTACCCTTTAACTTAAACTGTGATTTTGTAAAAACATTAAAATATACAGATTGGCACCAAAAAAGTCAAATGTTTTGTGACCAGTTGAAAACTTTCAACCATGTTCCCATGTTAAAATATGAAAAAATTGCGGGGCTCTGAATTGGGGTTGTGTTTTATGACTTTTATGACTGATTCCCATTGTTCCTCAAATCGCAAAACTTCATGAAAGCACACTATTCCCAGAACTTAGACACATTTTTGATATATGACTTGTGAGGGTTTTCTCAAAGTCCTGCAATGACAAAGGCTTCAAAATTTGTACGGAAGAAGAAGAAAAGCTCCAAATACTTTTACTTGAGTGCAGTTTCCATTTCTTCTACCCAACACTACGTAGGTGACCAGTGACTAGAATTCATTTTTCTCATAACTTGCCTCACATGAAGCCCTGGTAAAACCTATGCTGACAATAAACGGCATAAATTAATGAAAACCCTTCATGCCAGCGTGGGTTCTGAGTGAAATGAGGTGTTCTAATGGTGGCTATTTTTCTTATTTTGAGGGTAACCTTGCTGCCCCTAAAGTCTCACACCATTTCATGATGAGATGTGAGATGGATAACAACGCCCCTGCAACCAATCTGCTCCCACAAGGACACTGAAATATTTATGAGATCTGCCTGCTAATCCTGAAAAGGGGAAAAATTTCCAGTGTCAAATCTCATAATAACATTTGAGCCAAACGCTGGTTCCTGCAGCGGTTTAATATCAAACGGCCTCGGTTGCCATATTGTGATTTTTTTTTTTTAATCTTCATTTTGTTGGGAAACAAAAAAGTCCTGGATAAATTGTTTTGCGTCTGTGTTAGCGAGGACGGTGGTGTCTTGTACAGTAGCTCAGAATTAAAGTTTTGTTTTCCTCTGATGCTTTTCATTTTGAATTAGTCCAACTGCCATTCAGCGCTTATAGTCGACCTCCCTGGTAATTAAAGACAAAGACAGGTAAATGGCTTTCTGGATTTCTCCCCTAATCTGCCTGGTGCCTGTCAGGTTAATGTGTCCCTGTTTGACGTGGAATAACTGGTCGTTTTGTGCGTCTGCTGACAACTCTCGCAACCCTGATCCATTTCTGCATCCGTTCATTTATTGACGGGCACGACGCGGTCATATATCGCAGCCCTTTGCTGCTGCCATCCTCTCTGCATGCCTAATTAGAGGCGAGCTGGCTGTCAGTCACGGGGATATTTGATGCCCCTGTCGCAGGTCATTTGATTAAAGTCTCCGGTGGTAATGGAGGACAGGAGGAAAGACTGCGCGGATGGAATAATAACACGGAGCCTCGGGCCTGGCGGTGTTCTTCTGACTCTCCTGTACCATCTCGCAGGTCATGCGCGTGACAAAAATAAATGGAAATAAATGAAGCAATTTAAGGAGGCTGTAGTAATGCACGGTTATTAAACATGTTTTGAGGAGGTGGTGTGTTTTGTGTGTCTAGATGGTTGTGCGGCAAGACAGGAACAGCTGTTGGAGACAGAGCAGCTTGTCCAGACTGATAGGAAAGGTAAAAGAGGTTGGTCCTCTGCCTCTGCTTGGCACTTTCCTGCCAGAACTGCACACTTGAAAGCACCTTGAATAACAATCCAGCTTTTTCAGCAGCCTTTCATTGCAGTCGCCTGTAGTCCCTCCACTTCGGTGCTTTTGAATGCAGGGTGAAAGAGTGCAGCAAATGCATGGTTCAAAGGGAGGGACTGAGTGTTGGGAATTTTGTCTTTCCTCTTGGGTCGGGACTTTTGTTTATCCCGCGGTCGCCTGCTGTGGGGAAAGCAGCACTAAAGCTTGGCTCAGGGGACACACTTTTCCGCTATGCACTAAACAAACTCTCCACGGGTTCAGTCTTGCATTTCTGTTTACATCACAAACACTTTTTTGTTGTGTTTGTGCTGTCTGGTTGGTCCCCGGAAGGTTCTGGGTCACGGTGGCAGCAGCGGCTTGGGTGGGCACGTTTGGCTTCCAGGCCGTCAGAGTTTGACGTGGCCTTGCGGTTGTCTAGGTCTGCATTGATTGTCTGTTTTTTTCTGTGTTTAGGTGGCTGGATGGCCTGGTCGCTGTGGTCATCCTGTGATGATTCAGGCTTACAGATGAGGAGTCGGGTGTGCGGCGCTCAGGGCAGCACCCCCTGTGTGGGGAACAGCACGCAGCGCAGAGACTGCAATGAAATACCCGGTGAGTCGGTCAGATGCACATCATACCTGGGTGGCCTTTTGGAAGGGAGTCAATGCAGGTTGGAAAAGACAGTCACTGCAAACGCTGCTCTGACTGTGGCATTGCAGATGTCTTCACTTCGTTGTGCGTACCGGCTGTTTGTCTCTGGGAAGTTAGATTTGAGAGATGGCTTGGGAGATTTCAGGGGTCCGCAACCTTCACAATCGAAAGAGCGATTCAACTTTTACGTATCAAATGACATGTGATGTATGTTTTAACTGTTTGTTGTTTTGTGCATTTTTATCCACTTAGTTTATTATTTAAATTTTTTTGTTAATTTATTTGTTTTTTCACTTTTTTACATTTTGCACATTGTTTGGTTAACTTTTTTTGTTCATTTTTGTTCATTTATTAAATTACTTTTCCACTTTTGGGAATTTTGGTTCTGTTCCTGAATAATTTTTGTAGATTATTTCATTTTCTTGAATATTTTCTTAATTTTCTATCCATTTTCATTCACTTGAATTATTAATTTTGTCATTTTTGTGTTTTTTTCTTTTTGTCCTTTTTCCTAATTGCTTTTGCCTGCGTTTGTCTTAATCTTGCAAAATTGACTTTGTTCATAAGCTTGCTTATTTGTATTCATTTTCCTAGTATTTTTTTTCTTTTTTGATCATTTAGTATATTGATTATTTTTGTTTTTTTGATTATTTTGTTCATTTTTGTCGCTTATTTCCATCAATTTGTTCATTATGTAATTTGTTTTTTGCCTTTTGTTGGATTAATTCTTATTGGCATATTTAATAGTTGTACATAATAGTCAGTTTCACTTAGTTTTATTTAGCTTTTTTCAAATTTTAGTGCACACATGATAATAATAATAATAACGGTCTAAAATGATGTGATATTTTGATTATATAAGTGGAATTAGTAACCTCACCTGTCCTCTAGAAACATAACACTGTGGAAGAGGATTCCCAAGTTCTACAACTACACAGTCCTTATATACAAAATGCTGAGGAAATTACTGAATCATCAGGCAAAACTGGAAAAGTCCTAAAGTTTGCATGCTTCCTAGAAATGTGTTACACCATCAAGGCTTATATTAGTTTAATTAGTATGTCCTGCTAGCTTACCCAAATTATGGAAAATTAATAAAATAAGTAATAAGTTTGCAACTGTTGGGACCTATTAATTAAAGTCATCATTAATAATAATTAAAAGAATCGAGAAATGTCCTATTCCTTGACCAAACACTACATTGTTTTAGTTGGCTGGCTAATGCTACAAAAGTTAGCATAATATGCTTTGTTAGCATATTAACGGAACTCTACGGACAAATAATAAAAAAAGAAAGAAAATTATCCATATTTGACATTTGGTCACTCATCCTCTTCAGCTCAAAGAATAACTTGAGAATACTTTTTTCTGTTTTCTGTTTTATTTATGTACTGTCTAACATTAATTCTGGACCATTTTGCTATCGCAGAATTAGCTTGAATTAAAATCTAGGTTTGGAGTAAAGACTAAAGTTAGAGGAGGCATACATTGAATATTTCTTCATTTTAAAGGGTTTATATAATCAGATTTAAAAGTTATCCTTTGCTGGTATTCCACTTAAATACACTGGAAACGCAAAAACACTTTTTTTAAATTTATGAAAATAGCATTAGCGATTTCTTTTCAGCTAAATTCAAACTTTCAAGTTGCCACTAGCTTGTCCCAGACATTTTCATGCACACTAAGACAATATACTTAATTTGATGGTCCTTTTTCTCAGTAGAACATTTTCAGATTAAGATGTGGGATATGACAATATTATTTGGGTTTTAGGACAGTTATTTGGACATGTAAACAGCAGAAAATGCAGGTTTAGTTTCAGATGCAGGTTTTTGGACGTGTGCAAATATTGAAAAATTGAGCTTCCCAAGGATTGAAAGAACATTTGTTATAAGTGGAAAAATTTTGATTGTGGTATGAACAGCTGCATGTAAACAGGCGTATTAATGGAATATATAAAAATGAATACTAGCTGGAAACAGTGATTGAAGCTGTTCTGTTCATTTAGTTTGCAGTTTGCTTGAAACAACAGCTGGCCTCCAAAAGTCATATAGTAATAGTTTAATTGATGCTGAGGTAGGAAGGAACTCTGTGATTTGGCAGCTCATCTTTTTCAGCATGACCAATCCTCATCCTCATTCACACAAACATGTCCACAAACATCACAACGTCCTGTGTGTTGTACGTAGCTGACATCCTCGTTGAGCTCATCTGCTTCTGTTAATTCAGCATAATTAAGTCCGTGTGAATCCAACAAGTCAGAAGTTGACCCTGCCAGCCTCCCCTATGCACCTTGTTATGCCAGTGATGATGTGGAAAAGTTTCTGTTGAACTGATCTTTCATGGCCTGTCAGCATCAGCCTCAGAATCCCAAATCAGTCGATCAAGCCAATTAATATTAATGGGTTGTCACAACACCAAGCCACAGCTAATTTTATTGCAAATTTCACTGAGGCGATGGATGGATTTGTTAAGGTCACTTGCAGAGGGGTGACAGTGAGGAAGCCGGAAAAAATGAACAAATTGAAAAAAAATGAATAAGGAGATGCTGCAATTAAAACCACTCAGGCATACATTAACGTGTCTTCTTTCTTTTTTTTTTCTGTCCCAGAAAAATTTGTAGGGATCAAGATGTGTTGTACTGTAGGTGTAAATCACTGTCCTGCTGCTGAGCAGTGAGGATCAGAATTAAAGGTCCCATACTGTGAAAATCCATCCTTACTGGGTTTTGTGATTTATATAAATTCTGTGATTTAAATAAAAGCTGTGAAAGTCTTGCTTTGCTCTGTGTTACCACTCCAGAGAAACCCCCACATGAAGATGGACAGAAGGAAGCACAAGATGTTTGGGATTTTTTTGTGACATCACAAGTTATAACTAATCATAGTCCAGTTAAAATGCATTAGCCCCGCCCCCATGAGCCAGTAGAACTCTGTGGTTCTTGAACCGTTCCCTGGAACTTTGGTTCAGTCCAATCTGGTGAACCAGGCTGGATTTACGCAGGGCTTGAGTTCATCTATTCTATACAGTGAACAACAAACCATAATATGACTTAAGACCACATAGAACTTCTATTTGTAGGCTTATTAATCCTTAAGTATATTAGTTTGTTCATTATTTCTCAGTGTATCTAAGTGAAAACTTCCATCAATGTCATGACACATCTACTTTAGTTCCAGAAAAGAACCAAATTTGTTTTTTTGTCTCCAGCTGAGAACCAACTTGTGAATGCACTATCTGGTTCAAAATTAGGTTCGGAACCAGAATGGGCATTGAGCCCTGCCAGTGTCAAAGCCCTACCAGTCAAGCTAAAACTAACCCCGCCCACACATGTAACTGTATATTCCCGACATCTTTTCCAGATTATTGTCCATGTAAAGGTCAATATTCTGGGTTAAACAGTGTCCTTTGTCAGAATATGATACCATATCACCTTTAAAATGACCTGCTGTTCAACCAATCAGAGCACTGGTTGAACAGCAGATCGTGGGCAGTGGGCAGAAAGAGGCCATGAAAAAAACCAAGAAAAAATCAAATCGATACATCTTATTTTGTCAGCACCTGGATACAATTCTTTAATATAAACATATGAGTACTACATATATAATTTAAGGGGGGTGGTCCTCTAATGAGAATGAGACAAGCATTACTAGTCATATTGTATTTATTAATGTGTTGAGATTAAACAATATAGAGCCCCTAAAATTACAAAATTTGATGCAAACAAAATAATTGTGTTCCACAAAATAAAAATGTTACACTTCAAGGCTTGTGAAAACTAAATATTCTATATTTGTAAAAGCATTCAGCCTTTTTTTTTACATTGGTAGAGCTCAGCTCAAAGGTCCACAGGGTTTTCTGAGGGTCCTGGGAGCTTCTGATCCCTAAAATCACCTATGATGTGAGTCAGTTTTCCACTGCTGGATATGAGGATTTAAATCAAAACATCCTGTCTTTAAAAATTCATTCATACAGATGAACAGTGAAGAAGAATCGTTGGTCTTTTATATTGGTTTCCAGTACTATGAGAAAACTGTGCCTAAAAGCCAAGGTCTGGCTCATTTCTGTAAATAGACATGGCCTTTATATTGAGGGGGGCATGAAATGAAATACAAGGAGCCTCGAGCCCCTCTAAAAAGAGTCTAAAAGGAGCTGTTATTTCACTTAGCAGGCATATTTCCTCTTGAAATTTATCGTGTTCACTGATGCAAAACAAAGTCTCCACGGACTCGCTGTGCAACATTTGAACGACATTTCAATTTCTCATTCACTGTTTTTATTTCTGCATGTGTCAACTCCCTCACAGTCCTGTGTGTGTGTGCGTTTGTGTGCATGTGTGTGTCTGACCATGTGTTCCTCTCCTCTCTGCAGTCATTCTGCCTGCATCTGGCTTTGATAAGGACCAACACTGCGGAGGTAAGTGGATTTACAGCTGCCTTCACTTTGTCTCCGTGTGCATGTTCAAGTGTTTTTCTTTCTTGTTTTTTTTTGTCCTCTGTCTATGTTGCGTGTTCTCATACATTATATGTGCATTTTCATGTGTCAAGTATCTTGCTGTTGATTTAGATAAATTTGTCCATGCATTGGAAGAAACATGAAAACCCACTGGCAGAAAGTTACAAAAAAAAAAAAAAAAACAATATTTCAGTCAGATCAGATGCGAGGCTTCAAAAATACAGAATATTATGAACTGGTAGCCTTTGTGATTTAATGTTGTTATGGATTAGAGCAGGGGTCTGCAACCTGAGGCTTTGCAGCCCCTCTCCAGTGGCTCCTGGGGCTTTATCACAAAATGGAACACATTACAACTAAATAATGAACAAAAATTAAGATAAAACTGAAAAAAAGATCAAAATAATCAAGAATAATAAACAAGATTAAATGCTGAATGAACAAAACAATGATAAATGAGAAAATAAACAATGCTGAACAAAATGATTAAATCGGTGAACAAAAAGAGGAAAATGAACCAGGGCAGAAGACATTTACAAAATGAACCCGCCTAAGACAAAAACAAAGCAAAATAAACCAGAAAATGAAGGAAAACTGTGCAAAAATGACAAAGATATTAAATCAACCAAATGAAAACTTAACGTAAATTAACAAAATAATCCAAAAAAATCAAGATATTACAGAAGAGTCAAGTAAATGAACAAAAACAAGAAAGTGAAAGCAAAATAATAAATAAAAAGTAACACAAAACCGAACAAAAATGTGAAGGACATTCAGGAAAATGAACAGAATTTCACAAAAGGAATAAAATTACAGGACAATAATAGGCAAAATGAACCAAAATTTAAAAAATAATCAATGAGCAATGAATAAATTAGTTAAAATGAATAAAAAGGAATAAAAATGAATTCCAACGTCTTTCCTGCCAAAACCTCATGTGATCATATGCCGTGTGGTTCGTAAAAGATTCTGATGTTTTTGCGGCTCTAGACACATATTTTTTTATATTTCTGTCCAAAAATGGTCACCATTTGCTGATGCACAGACAGGCCGAGCACATTATAATACAAAGTCAGGGAAAGTCTGACGCTTTTTGAAAATAACATCCTGTAATAAATCAAAATGAACAGAAAAGGCACAAAATCAACAAAAAAAAGAAAAAATGAACTGGCTAATGAACAAACATTAGGACAAAACTGATGCAAATGACTTACAAAATGAGCAAAATTATCAAGAAAATGAACAATATAATACATCGAATGATCAAAAATGACAAAAAATAAGAATATGACCAATAGTAAGCACAATTATGAACAAAATCATGGGAAAAAATAACTTTATTCCTGATTAAGACATACCTGTGCAGAATAATCAGGAAAATGAGCAAAAAAAAAATCACAAAAATTAATAAAATAATAAATCAGCTGAATGAAAATGTAGAAAAAAAGATAAAAAAGTGAGATAAATGAATATAACCAGGAAAATGAGCATAAATAAATAAAGATGATGAGCAAAATAATCCACAAAAATTATCTGTGAAATTAATCAAAGTTCACAAAAAATAAATCAATAGAATCAATAGAAATTAACAAAAATGAGCAAAAAGTTACCCAAATGATCCGCAAATTGAACAAAGTTGAACAAAAAAATAAATAAATTGAAGAAAAACTGGACAGAAAAAAATGGAATAATAACCATGCGTCATACAGACGTGGATAAAATTGTTGGTCCCCTCTGTAAATGACAGAAAAACCCACAATGGTCACAGAAATAACTTGA
>JAQQAE010014515.1:0-12364 GCA_029823295.1 Pseudamia nigra
GAAAACCTAGGCCATGCTTTCTTATGATATCACCCAAGGGCAGCATGTAAAGTGTAAAAAGTATTGGACCTAGTACTATGTGTTGTGTATGTGTTTGCAGAAAGTTTATCCTTACATATACTTATTAAATATGATGAAGTAAAGCCCTCATGGTGCCTGCACTGAACATTTTTAATGTATTTCAGATGTTTTGTTTGTACGTCTGATGAACAGAACTCCCTTCACTCTCAGATCTGAGGTTCCAAAAGTTCCTGTCAGTTGACGACTTTCTAACAAGTGTGGTCTTCAAACTTCAGAAAGACTGTTTGATAACACTTTGATTTCACTTTAATATGATAAGCAAGGGTTTAAAGTAATAACACTGCAGGCAGAAGGTTGTGTATTATGTGGAGTAATGTGATAAATGCAGTATGTCTACAGTCTTGCAGTTTAATGTAATAATTGTAGTGTTAGGGATAGACTTCTTAAAACTGCATTAGATCTTAGTATTAGAACAATTGTTCCATAAGTAATGCAAAAGTGTTCATTTTTTATAAAGTGCCATCACTGATGAGATGTGAGGTAAGGTGTAAGAGGCAGTAGTCCTGATTGTTCATTACACACAAAAGATTCTATTATGAACTGAGCCGAGATGCTCAAAAAAGAAAGAAAATGACAGAATGGAGTGACAAGATGACGTTACTGTTATTTGTTGACTGAACAATAGTCCGGTGAAGTTAAGTGCTGCACTGTTATATATAATTAGGACTTTGTTTTAGGTAAATTTGTTGACTGCATTTATAACCGCAATTCCAGTGCAGATGGGACGTTGTGTAAAATGTAAATAAAAACCAAATGTAAAACCATAATTTATTCCCAAAAGAACATAAACAACATCAGATGTATAATGGAAAACTGTTCTGTAGTCAGATGAATGTCTCAAACCATTGTAAAAGATGGTTGGTCCAGAGAAAATGGCTGCGTTTCTGCATTGTGTTCACATGTGGTGACGTGTTCCTGGGCCCATGCACTGATTTCCAGTAGGTAACCATGTCTGTTTTAATGCAGTGCCGCCTCAGGGCGTGAAAATCACCAGCATCCAGTTTTGACCTTTGACCTTCCTCCTGATTCTCTGAATTTTTTGATATTACACACTGTAAATCGGGGGAATCTTCAAAGTCTTCACAATTTTACAGTCAGAAACATTTTTCTGAACTTGGGAGAGGAGAGAAGAAATGTCATTGTAGATCCAACGAGTAACGAACATGCATCATCTGTGTGAATTGCATTATCTGTTTTAAACTACAGCTGGTCAATAAAATGATATTTAATGGTGTAGTCATGTTGTTTTCATCTATTTGCATCTTTTGTCTTCTACAAATCATTTGAAAACCAAAACATCCGTGTGATTTCTCCAGCTGTCACCACTCAGCCTTCAAACTTCAAGACTACAGTAATTTGACATTTATAATAATTATTGATATTGACTGATAGGAAGATTCATTTGCTAAATAGTGAATCTGTCATGGTTGGCGAACTCTTAAATTTTACAGTGCTTGCTATCAGTCAGAGGTGGGGAGTGAACAGAAACAGTACTCAAGTAAGAGCAATGGTACTGTATAATTATGATGACTCAAGTCGAAGTAAAAGTACTCATAAATATCAGTACTTGAGTAAAAGTACAAGAGCATTTCATAAAAAAATGTATTCAACTAGTAAGTAATTTAATAATACTGCTTACAGCATTCAAACAGGTTAATTTTTGTTTATTTACTTGATTATTTTGATCATGTTTGGTCATTTTCTTGCTTATTTTATTTATTTTTGTTCATTTTTGTTCACTATTGTGGTCATTTTGTTCATATTTGTCAAATTACCTGATAATTTTTTATAATTTTTCCTCATGTTGATGCTTATTTTGTTGATTTTGTTGCTATTTTGTTCATATTTGTTAACGTCATCGATTAGTGCAGTGGAGAAAAATGTAACTGAATAGAAGTAACTAAGAGTAAAAAGTACTCAGCAAAACAACTAGTGTCTTAAGTACAATTTGTTTAGAAAACCTACTCAAGTACATGTAAAGGAGTAAATGTACTTGAGTACTACCCACCTCTGCAACCAATTACATTTATGCTTAGTTTTGGTCTTCTTAATGTCACCTTCTTGCTTAAAAATTCACACAGTGATTTAACATAAGTGAGCATGTTTAATTGAGCACGTTGACTATATGCAATGAGAATCTCAAAGTGTGTCAGGCTACATTGATCACGCATTATGTGAAAATGAAAACAACGTCTGCAGACGAGGTAATGGAAGATCAGACTGAACTGACACAAACCCTGTCCGAGAATCAACAGACAAACTCAGCAGGAAGCTGTTCCTTATAAATTGTCATGAGTGGCAGACGCAGACGTACATTCAAACACCGCTCTCTCACCGTGACACCCAGAGTCTGCTATCGCTCCTGGAATTACTAAAGCTAATTGCCCCTAATTAGTAAACCTTGATTAAGGTGCAGCTTCTGAATTAAAAGGAAGGCAATAGTGATGATCCCTGTCTCAGTTTCTCTGCAGTCTAATTGTTCATTTCAGCATTCATTTCATCTTTAATTGTTCCTGTCAAAGTAATTTATGCCTTGAAAACAAGCTATTTGTGCAAAACTAGTGACTGCAAATTTCAGCTCCATGACCTGACATGATTTATGGAATAACCTCGCTGAACATTTGTCCTCAAAATAGAATTAAAATGGCCTAAAATGATTGATTAGCCCAGCATTTCCCAATTATTTTTGGCTTAAGACCTGAAAAAGAAATTTGGCAACTCCTTAGGACCCAAATTCAATAGTCCATGTAAGACAGCATTTTATATTTTCCTGTTTCAATGTAAAAGACAATATGATGCACATGATTATACTTTAATCTTATTTTGGTCATTTTTGAACAATATACGATCATGCATACAGTGGCCTACATGACATTAACATATAAAAGATAAAATAGCACTAAATCATCAACATGAACAAAAGAATTGAAAACTAGAGGGTGTTCAGTTCTGTATCGGTCGAAAAAGGCAGTAACCAAAGAAGTTTATTTTTTATCTTCTTTCTTTTTCGTAACAGTAATAGGGCCACCTATCCCAAAAGTTGACAGGACATAGATATGATAGTGGTCAATAACCATGTGACGTAATTCAGACAGCTTTGGCCGTATCGTGGTGGTACTACAGGAATGTAGACACAGACATGGGAACATGAAACCAATATCAACCAATAATATATGTATTTTGGTAGGTAACAAATTTGTAAAATAAATGATAATTAAATGAAAATGAATGAAACATCCCCTAAGTAAACAAATAAATGATCAAGAAAATGATCAAAAATAAACAAAAAAAATCATGTGTTACTGTGTTTACACACAGCACAAGTTGACATGCTGATTTTCAGCTGTGACCTTGTCCTATTTATCTCAAAATCATATTGTTTTCACATCTCCACACCTCCTGCCTATGTGACAAGTTTCTGAGGAGCAGCTTGGAAGCTTTTACAAAAGCCTCTGGATGCCCGTCACCATGCTGACACCGCTGCCTGCTCACTCTGATCCAGAACTGGACTTAGAGTTGAAGCGTGCGGGGAAAAGAAGTGGCTTGAATTAAACAGCGACGCTTCTGGAAAATATAAACAGGTGAGTTACTGTATATAAAAACTCAGCTGTCATACAGTGTTCGCAGAGGTGAAAGTAAACTGTAGAGACATGTTTATTGTAAACATGTTTATTTCTGTTCTGTTTATTTTTCACTCTATTGGAGCTTACTACTGTATCTTTTGGAGCCAGCCTCCAGTGGACACGAACAGTACTGCAGTTTATGACAACTCTACATTTGACTCAGAGCTCAGCCATGAAGGTTGACATTTGGACAAACACTGCCTGTTTATTAACTAGAAAACAGTCGGAAAGCGCAGACCTCAACCAAGGCAGCTCAGTTTCTCTTCATAGTGAAAACCAACCATTATCATTTGCCCCTTGATGTTATTGCACCCAAAAGTAATATTATATTCATTTGACCCCCATTATTGGATTTTTTGACCAACATCATGAAGAAGCTTAATGTTTTCATACTTGAATGATGTAAATCAGGCAAAACCTGTGGGATGAGAAGTGGTTCAACAAAATGCGTGGCATAATAAAAATGGAGACAACTATAAAGCACTCAGAGAGCGCAGAGCGTTGCAAAGGCAGCTCAGTTTCTCTTACCTACCCTTATCATATGAACCTATGCTCATTTCCCCCATGATGTTATTGCACCCAAAAGTAATATTCCTACATTTATCTGACACTCGTTATTGCATTCTTTGACCTTGAAAACCTACCATTAGCATTTGGAATCACATACCATGTTTTTTTGGACTATAAGGCACACCGGATTATAAGGCGCAATGTCAATGAACGGGTCTATGTTCATACATAAGGTGCACCGAATTATAAGGGCATTAAGTAAAACAGAACAGTCAGATAAGTCAAACTTTACTCAAGTCATTCACGATAACTCTCAACATTGTTCAGTTGTAACACATAAAATACAAAACAATACACTCACTTTTTCAGTTCATTCCTCTTCCACAAATCCATCAAATTCTTCATCTTCAGTGTCCAAGTTTAACAGTTGGGCGATTTCGGCATCAGTTCAAGCCCAGATCCCTCTCGTCATTATCCGAGTCAGTCCGGTTGCTGTTACTTAGCTGTTCAGTGGTGATTCCGGCCTTCGTGAAAGTTTGGACAACACTTGAGACTGATACCTTAGCTCAGGCATCCACCATCCATTGGCAGATAGTGGCATAATTCGCCCGGCGTTGCCTCCCTGTCTTGGTGAATGTGTGTTCGCCTTCTGTCATCCTCCCACACAGCTCGCAATTTAACTTTGAACGACCTGTTGACACCAATATCTGGCAGTTGGAGTTCTTTGGTTAATCCACCCGGAATGATGGCAAGCTCCGAATTAGTAGCCTTGAGTAGAATAGAGACTGTAGAGACGCTTCTATGTGCTGATCTCTGTTCAATAACCCACTGTTCAATTTTGTCCTCTCACTGTGGCCACCTCGCTTTGTTCCCTCAGAAACTCTGTTTGGTCTTCTTTACTTGGCGCAGGTCATCTTCTTGCTTCCTCCACTTCCGTACCATTGATTCATTAATGTTGAATTCTCTCACAGCTGCTTTATTCCTATGTTCTACTGCGTGACTGATAGCCTTGAGTTTGAAATCTGCTTCATAAGCATGTCTGTTAACAGGTGCCATTTTGGGTCCTTATACACACACCGTAATATTATGTTGAAGCACAGTACATATTACTCCAAGAGGCTCCTGACTACAGCAGTCGTTATGCTCCAACAATCCATCATGCTGTGCGGCTTTGTAGCTTACCAAAGTCATACTAAAACATTTTTACAGCTTTTTGAGCGTTGTGTACCACATAAAATCAATTCGAGGTCAGTAAGCACAACCAGAATTAATGCATAAGGCGCACTGGATTATAAGGCGCAGTGTCGATTTTTGAGAAAATTAAAGGATTTTAAGTAGGCCTTATAGTCTGGAAAATACGTTACATATTATTAGTTCAATAGTTATTCACCAAAAATTATATTTCCATAATGATGGTTTTCTTCTGGCTCTAGCTCCTTAAATGTTGAAGATACGTCAAATCCATGAGCACATTACTGAATCATCAGACTTTACAATTTAGTGTCAGTGTCATGTCTACAGCTTTATTTCTTACCTTACAATAGGTATTTTTCCTCAACCCCTGTAAGTAAAAAGAACATTCTGGATCACTATACAGTATCTGGAATATTGCCCATATCTGGATCAAACTTTGTGGTTTGATAGAAACTGTGATGGTGTTATCCTATGTTTTTTAGCTAAATTTCCTGGTTGTTATTTGTAGTGTTACAAGTACAAATGTCTCCCACAATCTAATCAATTGGTTTATGACATTTCAGACCTATCCTGGATATTTCATCCAAATCCGTTCGTAGCTTTTTGAGTTAAGTTGTGAACAAACAGACAGATAAACCAACTAACGCCAACAAATATGTAGATAGATGGGGGGGAGGGGCAGGAAGCACTACAGAAAATAAATGGGACAATTTTGCTTTCATATTGTTTGATTGGCTTCTTATGGCATTAACATAATTTTAATTTGAAAATCCCACTAAATATGATCTGTTTTAGGTCGCCCTTTAAATTTAGAACCAGAGACGCTGCTTCCCCATTTTTGTCACTGCATCATGAAGTATTCAGTGTAGACTGGTTCATAGTGTGTTATGTTTCTGTTATAATTAAATTCCTGTAGTTGAAAGGTTCACAGGGCTTTGATCATTGTTATTTCATGAAGCACGCAGTATTATGAATCTCAACCTCTCTGACTGGTCATTTCCTTCCTACAAGGCCCTGAAGATATGGGTAAACAAGAAAATAATAAGTTCTGTGTCAATATGTCAGTGTCCATTAATCTTTTTTTTTTCAAATCTTTTCATCTCATGAACCCAAAGATGTATTTCTCATCTGCTTGAGGCTCCAACTGAGAAAAATATGTCATAAGCTGTCATAAGATTTTTTTTTACTATAA
This sequence comes from Pseudamia nigra, assembly GCA_029823295.1. NCBI lineage: Eukaryota > Metazoa > Chordata > Actinopteri > Kurtiformes > Apogonidae > Pseudamia > Pseudamia nigra. The sequence goes on from JAQQAE010014515.1 coordinate 6,601, forward strand.
ATCTACTATATTTTACTTTTTATATCTTGAAAATGAACAAAATAAGCACTAGGTCTTCACAATTAACAAGTAAGACACCTACTGTATGTCATGGAATTTGTAGAAAAGCTCATCTAATCAGGGTTGAACAGTCCACCTGTCATTCTGTCACGCTCCATTAAACCCCTTCTGTTTTCTGATGGTTTGATTTATCACCATCGTATCACTCCACAGGACTCGCACGGGGCAGAGATGTAACTAATTTGTTAATCAGCTTGACTCCAAAATAACTTATTAAAAGCACAATGACACAACACAGGCTGCAGAATCAGTCCAGGAAATCTGGTACATTTACGAAGCCTTCAGGGTTTAAGGTCTCATATAATGACAACAAAAAATATATATATATATTACAACCAGTGGTGTGTAAACAGAAACAGTACATATGTAAAAGTACTGTTACTTTATGAAGAGTCAAGTAGAAGTACTCATACAGAAATACATATTAAGTACTTGAGTAAAAATGTTCATCATAAAACCCGTAGTAACTTCATAATGTGCCTCATAAACTGCCTTTGAACAGACACAATATTGATGAAGAGACAGATTCAGAACCAGCAAAATGTAAAAACACATTGTTAAATACTGTTTCTTGTCATACACTTAAAATTTTTTAAGATAAGCTCAGACTTTGCTAATTAAAAGATTTGTTGCTTATTTTGTTAAATTTTTTTAACTTATTTATTTTCCTCATTTCGTTCTGTAATTTGTTGCTTTTGGTGCAATATTTCGGTTGGTTTGGTCATTTTTGTTAATTTACTTGTTTGGCTCATTTTTGCTCATTTTGTTGCGTATTTATTGTTCTTAATTTTTGTCGGTTATATCATACATTTTTATTAATTTAGTTGATTATTCTCTCTTCACTTTTGCATTTTCTGTTGTTCATCTTTTTCATTTATAACTTATTGCTTATTTTGTTTTCTTTTGCCAATACTTGATTATTTTGTTCTCACATGTGAATTGTGGCCATATGAAATGGACTAGAATGATTTTTTCACTATAAATGTTAGTAAGAGTCAGAAGTATTCTATTAACCTTATCCTCATCCTCCTTAAATCACCTACTGCTTAAAGTACTGTATTATTTATTATAAAGGCAGCACTGAGATGGAAAAAATTCTCTTCTCATGATGTATTTTTAGCCTCACTTGAAAAAAGTAGAGCTTTGGTGCCCTCTGGTTCTAAACTATGGCTTAACACTTAAAATTACCACAATCCTTCACGCTTGAACGGGTTATTTAAATTACTGATCATACAAACAAGGCACCGTAAGACAAATCCTACATCTACAACTCCAATCGGGTCAGTTTTGGTAGTGACGTGCATCGTCTTCACGTAAAAGCTTATGATAATGATAATGTGCTCTTTCCTTTCAGATCCTTTTTCATCTCCAGGTGAAGGGGTCAGAGTTCAGTTAAGTGTGCGATTGAATGAAAGCCTCCAACACTGTTGTCATTCTTCCCCACAGCGAATAATCCTACTGCTTAGTGTGTGTGCATCGTGGGTTTCATGCGACAAAGAAACAAAATAAAACACACTTTAAACAGTTGTTACCTGGAAACATCAGGCTTTACTTGTAGGATGTTTAGATCAGTGGAGAACTCAGATAAATTTATCCTCTGTGTCATTCGAGGACTCACGTCTTCGGAGGCTGATTATTCAAAACAAAGGGCAGGCAAAGACTAGTTAAAATGTACTGGAACACAAAGCATCCTCAGAAGGCGTGATTACAGGACTCCAGTTTATGAAAAACAACCAAACACGCAAATAAGATGCAAGTTAAAAAAAAGTATTTATAATATGATACAAGGATATTTTTGTGCAAGAGGTTGTTGGGGCTGTGAAACCTGTACATTATGAACAAAGCACTTCAATAGCAAACCTGAAAGCGGATCATGACCGTCGGGCCACGGCTGAGTCAAAACGGTGAATTATGAAGATACTAGCTGTATTATACAAATGGTTTCCACCAGTATACAATGGCTGTACTGTATATTAGATTACATATTTATATAAAGTGCAATAGAAATAAACACTTACAGTGAAGGCCTGAAGTGCTTTGTGACTGAGTGTAAACCCACCACCACATGCTGCAAGCCTTCTCATCACATGGCCCGGTGGCGAAGCAATAACAGTCTACAGACAATATCACAAACTGTTGGCCAGAGCTCAGCTGCAGTATATATACTGTATTACAAAATGTATGAAAGGGACTCGGATCTCTGCAACCGATTGAATCTTACAAATATAATCCGTTCGAACAGTTGTGGAAAAGTTAACATTCCCCTTTTTTACAATTATAAATATTGTTTTCAGCTCCGTTTACACTGAAGCATAGCACCACAGGCTCGCGTGTTCCGACCTTAATAACCTGAAATAAATGACAAGCTCCGTTTGTATTTCAGGTGAATAAGACATTTCTGACATTAAAAGATATAAGAAAATATATGCATGGTTAGTGACTTGATTACATGTGTTGCGTATAGTTCATAATTCTTATTTTACTGGTTTTTTGTCTCTATAATGTCTCGAGGTTACAAAAGAAGCAAGTGAATTCAGCATCACAGTCGAGTCTCAGGAAAACAGGAGAGCAAAGAGGCATCAAGCGGTCTGTCGGACTCTGTCCAGCACCTCTCCGCGTCAGACATCAGCAGCTGGGGATTCTGGGGGATTATCTAAGTCTGCTGGGAACCCTAATGGAAGAAGACAAGAGGAGGAGGGCATATAAGGTGAGCTGGTACACAGGAGACACGCGACAGGCGTGAAAACACTCGACTGTGGCACCTACAGGACAAATCCACATATGAGCGGTTTAACATTTTTGGTCATAAGCACTAAATCTGTGAATAAAAAGGCATCTAAAAGCACACAGGTTAATCTTTCCTTGTTCATTCCTTGATTATTTTGACTTTCTTGTTCATTTGTGTATTATATTGTTAATTTTCAATTACACTGTTCATTTTTCATCATTTAACTTATTGTATTGATCATTTTTGTTACTTTCTTGATAATCTGACTAATCTTTTGTTAATTTTCTTGATAATTTTACTCATCTTTTGTTCATTTTGTCTGTAATATTCTTCATCTTTGTTCATTTTTTGTTGATTTTAGTTCAGTTTTTATATCACTCATTTTTGTTCATTTTTTGTTTTAGTTCATTTTTTAAAATTATATTGATCATTTTCTCAATACTTCTACTCATTTATTGTTTATTTAGTTGATTATACTATTTTTTAATCTTGTCTTTTTTTCTTTTTTGTTCATTGTCTCCATTACTGTATTGATAATATTGTTCATTTACTTTAGTAAAGTAGTTTTTAGAAAAAAAAAAAATTTTTTTAGTATTGTCCATTTTGGAGGGGGGGGGGGGGTCTGTCCTCATTTTCTTGATTATTTTGTTCATTTTTTATTTTCTTTACTATAATGTTTTTGTTGATTACATTGTTTTATTTTCTTTACGCAGTTTTTGTTTAGTTTAGTGAAATTTGGTGATAACATTGGACATTTATGTTCATTTAATGTAATATATTGTTCATTTTCTTGACTGTTGTGTTATTTTGATGGTTACATTGTTCACTTTTGTTCATTTTATTTATCATCTTGTCCCATGTTCATTCATTGACTCAGATATGATAAGGATTATGTGAGGTTGTTAAGACATGTCCACGTTTCCTGCAGATGCAACAGTCAGATGTCTATTTTTGTTCAAGTGCACATATGAGTCTGGGTTTCGGCCAGAATGCTACAGCTGAGTGCTTCTTACTGAGTTGGTTCTTTTCCGCTTCCAGCAGTCTGGATTGAGTCGTTTCTGCTCCTCAGCCAGAGCCTTGGCCTCCATCGTGTACATCCTCCTCTCCTCACTCTTCATCTTCTTCCACTTGTCGCCCAGGATGACACTAATGGCTCTGCAGTGAAAGGTGACAGACGCAAGGTCATGGACGTGTTAGTTTATTTCCTTTTTAACTGCCTGCTGACAAATTGACATGGTGGTACTTTTGAACAGAAACAACTTTATTTGGTTGTGACTGATGTAAGATGTTCCCTAAATGGTGTAAAGACACTGTTCTACCACATTATAAGTACAACCCTAATTCCAGAATGCAATGATTTGCAAATCTCATCAACCCATATTTTATTCCTAATAGAACATAAGCAACATACCACATGTTAAAACTGAAACATTTTATATTATACTGACAGTCAATGAAAAGTTTGGGTCAAGTTTTGTATAATATTTTGCTATTCAATAGAACCTGCAATTTATGTGAAAAAAGACTATGACAAAACAGGTTGTCATGACTAAATTGTTGCCAATTTTAAGTTATTAATGGGGATGATCCCCATTTGTTTCAATACAGGCGGTAATACTCCAACACATGCTTCACACCAGGGGACTAGTCCTGTGTTTGGGGGTGCGGTCCCGTTCCTCCTGGGGTGCCTGTGGCCAGTTCTGTGAATGAGGAACCCTGGTGTTGACCTGTCTGCTGGGGGTATCCCGTGGATGCTCATTGGGGAGTATGGAGGCCATGGCAAGACATTTGCCCCTTGTGCCTCCAGATTTGCCATTGCGATGTGTACAGGTTGTGGCCAAGTATTGTCCTGCTGGAGGATTGTCACACCATGGTTCATCCCTTGAAAGTTGCGGGATTTTGGCTTGTACAAAAGTGAAAATGGTGGCCTTTTTCATGGCTTTTTACAGGGTTGTAAGCCACTCCCTTAAATATGTACACACCCTTTGTGTATTGTTGGATTGGCACTCGGTCCATATTTTGAAAACTGAGTACCCATGTGCAGTGAAGTGTCAGCAGCACAATACACCAACTAAACAAGCAGTCAAACAGTCTGGCATCCATGAAAAATACATATAAGGCCCTCACCACCCTATTCTGAGGGTGCGTTCACACCTACAGCATTTAGTCCGTTTAAAGCAGACCGGAGTCCGGAACACCTGCAAGTTCGGTTCGTTTGGGCTAGTATGAAAGCGGACCACTTTGTTTTGGTTCAGATTAAAAAACCGTACTGAGACCACCTCCCTCCATTAGCACATCTCAAAAAAGTTGGAACAAGAGCAATAAAAGGATGAAAAAGTAAATGGTATAAATCAAAAACAACTGGAGGAGCATTTGACAACTAATTAACAAAAAATACTCAGGAAAATCAACAAAACTTCACCAAAAAAAATAATAATAAATGAAGAAATTAACAAAATAATCAATAAGATGAACAAAAAATGAAGTCAATCTAATCGAGCAAATGAGCACAATATGAAAAAGGAGAACAAAGATGAACAAAGTCACAAACAAGACAAAAAATGAATGAAATCATAAATAAATTGGTTTTAAAGTGTGGTAAATAAATGGTTTGGCTATTTTTGCAGCTATAGAAACATCTTTTGTGTCCAAAAATGGCTCTTTAGATTGTAAAGGATACCAATCCTTGAACTATGTATAATTAGAAAGCTTTACTGAATACTTGAATCTGTCAGTGACAGCATTCTTGGTTATTTCTGTATAACAGAGTGTTCCTATAACTGTGTTTGACTATAATCTAATGACTTTTTTTGTAAATCAGAACAGATCTTCAGTAAGTAGTGTGTAATAAGCAGGATCCCTTAAGTAAAACATCCCATGTCTCACCCTGTACTCTCTGTATTAGGGCGTACTCACACTGGCAGTTCGTTCCGCGCCTGGGCGCGTTTCACACCTTTAGCGCGGATCATTTTAGTA
>JAQQAE010014516.1:0-12363 GCA_029823295.1 Pseudamia nigra
CTGAGTGGATACAGAATGACTGGAGCGTTGTCGTTCTGATCCAGAATGAACACGTTCACTGTCACGTTGTTGCTCAGCGATGGGGTTCCACAATCTGTGGCCACAACTTGGAACTGAAAAGTTTTCAGAGTCTCAAAGTCAAAACTTTTCAGCGCAGAAATGGTGCCATTGGCTTCATTTATATTTAAAAAGGATGTTACAGAGGTTCCGGGGTCCTTTCGGTCAAGTGAGTATGTAATCACTGCATTTTCTCCCCCATCTGCATCAGATGCACTCACTGTGAAAATTGGCATCCCCGGTTTGTTGTTCTCAAGCACATAAAGAGTATATGGACTTTCAGTAAACAACGGACTATTATCATTAACATCGAGTACATCTACTTTTATTACCTTCACAGATGATAGAGGTGGGTTTCCTAAATCATTGGCCGTTATTGTGATCGTATACACATGTTTTGTTTCATTATCTAAATAGGTTTTGGTAACCAGTGAGTAAGACTGTCCATCAGGAGAAGGTTTTAAATCAAAAGGTACATTAGCAGGAATGCTACAAACCACCTGTCCATTTACACCTGAGTCAAGATCAGTTACAGCCATTAACGCTACCACTGTGCCAGGCGGTGCATCCTCTGATATACGACTTGAAAGGGACGTGACTTCTATTTCTGGGTGATTATCATTCACGTCTTCCACTCTCACAATCACGTTGCAATGTGTGGATAGAGACACGGTACCTTTGTCAGCAGCCAGTATCTTAATTTCATAGATTTGCTTTTCTTCGTAATCAAGTGTCCCCTTGACTGTGAGTTTTCCCGTTTTGCCATCCAAATCAAAGGGCTCAGCTGAAAGCCCTCTGAGTTTACTCCTTATAGAATATTCGATCTCACCGTTCAGTCCACTATCCGCATCAGATGCATTTACTGTCAATAGAAATGCCCCTACATGTACGTTTTCCTTTACTATTATGGTGTATTTCTGCTTATCACACACCGGGGAATTATCATTCACATCAGATACAATAACTGTGATATTAATTGTACCTGTTTTAGATGGTTTTCCTCCATCTGAAGCAGATAGCAGTAAGAAGTGCTGGGCTGTGTGTTCCCTGTCTAAAGCTCGTTGTAATACTACAAAGGGAACCTTTCCATTCTCCCCAAATTCTTCAGTTTCCAAGCGAAAATATTGGTTGTGGTTTAGTTTATAGTTCTGTAAGGAATTTAAACCGACATCCAAGTCATGAGCTCCTTCTATTTGAAATCGAGACCCAACTGGAGTAGATTCCAGGACCTCTAATGTGTAGTTTTCTTCCGGAAATTTGGGCCAATTATCGTTCACATCCTGTATTTCAACTATTAATTGGTGCATTTCGAGAGGGTTTTCTACAACAGCCTTCAAATTTGTGACGCACGGAACGCTTTGTCCACACAGCTCCTCTCGGTCTACTCTCTGGCTCACGAATAACACTCCATCTCCCGGATTTACCTTAAACAGATCCTGCTTTGTCCCCGAGACCACGCGAAGATTTCTGTCTGACAGTGTCCCGACATCTAATCCAAGGTCTTTGGCTACATTTCCAAAAGCAGTACCCAGTTTTACCTCCTCATGAATGGAATATCGTATTTGAGCAGAGATACCCTCGAAACTGGCCACAATCAGCACCACCAGAGGAAAAGGCGGTAGCATATCCAACCATTGTCTCTTGATACCTTTTATCGCCATCGTTTGTCTAAACGCCTTTCAACGAGCAACCGTATGCGTCAATGCATCCTTAAAGAACTCTTTGTTAAAATAATATATGTGAGTAGTCCAGAAGCACTTTAGTCCGTTGTTCAAACGCCAGTTTGTTGATGGATGGAACAAAAAAGAGACCGTCTATTACGCACTGCCACAGTGATAACATGTGTAGTACAACAGCACCACCCATTGTCCATATAACGACCATAATCTGTCCATGAACTGCCTTCTTCTGGTAAAGCCTAAGTCCCCACGTGCATTTAGGCATTAGAACCTATAGGTATAAATACTACCTATTACTGTGAAATCATTTGAATCAAATAAAATTGCTCTACTTTTTAGATTGTACAGTACAATTTCAAATTAAATTGTGCATGTGTGTTCCTTATGTCAGTTTTACGCCACTGGTATTTCACTTAATTTCTAATTTTATACTTTAAAGGGGAAATAGTGTGCTTTCGCCTGTACCGTGACATGCTTTAGAGCAGTTCAAACATCAGGATATAGTCTGGTCTCTCTTAATATAATTTTGGCGACTTATTGCGAAACAAATACAGAAATAATATACACATTACGATTATAAACTGTTATAATAGCTCAGATACTTACTGTGCATGAATTCACATTTTTAGTACTTTACCCATAAACCTAAGATGCAAATCAGGAAAAAAAAAATAGGCAGCGTTGAGGACAAGAGGAAGAGGTCGTTTTTATTGTACACAGTTGTGTATAATAACTAATGATTCTTTAATTAATGTACAAATATACATAAAATGTGTAAGTGAATTTGTAAAACATATAGCTGTTGTTAATGTACGTGACCACGTTATTGTCCAATGAGTAGTGAGCTCCTGCAGCTGTTTAACAGTATGGAAATTGTAATTTAGCCTTCATGTACAGTATATCACTTTAATATTGGGAATACATGCAGTGGTGAACACCGATGTTATCAGTGACATTTAACTGTCAGAAGCAATCCCGTATTTTACAACATCAATCAATTACTCATGCCTTCCTCAGCAACTATCACAGAATTACTTGAACACTGGAGAACTGAGGACAATATTGGTGCACACTGCTGTCATTTTTATGGGTGTTCAGTTGTTCACCTTGCACTGTCTCTTTAAATTGTGCACACTCCCCTCAGTCTTCAATTGCAGAGTTAAACAGCGACCTCTCCTGGATAAAATATGCACATGCAGCTATGATGCTGCACGTCTACTATGCATTGTTTCTGTTTCTTTCTTATTCTACAAAATAGTAGCTCATCCATGCTCTGTGCACGGAGAGCATGGGAAAGGCGGATTAAAAGCTATAGAAAAGAAGCCTTCTACTTTATCAGTGACAAGAAAACCAAGTGGCCTATATAATAATAATTAAAAAAAAAAACTGGTCTGCGCGCCACTCCCATATACTGCAGCTGTGTATTGGCTGTAGGTAGACTCCCTACGCTTATGTGCGCAAGACCCCTGCCGCATTCTGCACCACCCTTCCTATTTCTGCCTCCTTTGCTTTTCCACTCGCTGCAGTCGAGCTGCAAACATCTGATTATTATTAGTGAACCAGACGTAATATTTGCATCAAGTGCTTATGTCTGACGCACTGAAGTGTGGGGGTTTGAATATTAAATTGCCCGCAGCTTCAGAGCAAACCCTGAGCTCCCGTGAACAGACAGCCTGTCTCCATGGCAACGCAGATCCATTAGGCGGGTCTCTGTCCGTGGTGCTGAAACAACAGCAGGCACTCTGGAAGAAAGGAAGCGCAGAGGAAGAGATGCTGAGACAAAGAAAAAAACACTTTTATCCCCTTACGTTGTTCATTCATTCAAGTGTTTAAAATAAATAACGAGCCTTGCTGGTCTATTAATAGATATACATATGATGAGCATATGATTTATAGAATACATTTACTTAACAGCATAAAGAACACTTGTAAATGTCACTCATTCATTTCGATAATGTAAAAACTTGTATACAGGACTCATTGCTTAATATTGCAGTTTCATGTGTTGTACCACTAGTGCCCGCTGGTGGTTGTTCTAGTATGTTGCACATTGCTACATTGCTGGATCATGTATCAGTGAAGCAGTCTGTAATAGGACACAGACAGGATGTGAATGCGTCTCAGGATGAACCAGTGATCATAAATGACATCCTTGATAAGGGATGAGGGACTCTCCATGGAATTTGTGTCTGTATCATATTTCGGTGATTTGTGAACTTAATGTTTAATAAAGCAGCTGTAGTGCTGTACATTTATTTAATCATTTATTCATTCTTAAAAATGCATAATATTTAATATTGTAAGTTTCACTGTCAACATTTCATATTGGTATAGTGCATTAGGTGTATAAAATGTTTTATAATTGTTAACTTTGATTACACACTAACAAATTCTAAGTATTTCATAGTGCATTATAATTACAAACATGAGTGTCACAGAAAGTGTTTCTAAGGATTTTTCTAATCTGTAGGTGTATTTTAGCTCATAGAAAAAAAATGTGACAAAGTCAAACCAAAACTCACACAAAGCTGCCTTCTTTGGTTAGTTGAAGCAAAAGTTGAATTATTAATGATTAACCTTGCCACATAAGTACACCATGTACGTCTTTGAATGTTGTCATTCATCAAGGTACTAGTTCTTTAAATGTTGTGGTTCTCTAGTTCTGAAGAAGTACTGAAAAACCTACTGAGTGGCAATATATCTTGACACTAACACACTAGTCCAGTAGCCTTGGACACATATTTTTATTTTTTTTTGTTGTTTTTTCCCTGTATTGTCGCTATACTCTTAGACACTTCAGAATCAGTGAAAGTCATCCATCATTCTTTAATATTAGCCTCATGTGGGAGCTGACAAACAGAGATCATGCTGCTTAGTCCCTCAGTCCATGAAGCAGAGTTTTTCAGGAGGAAAACAAAAATACAATAAATTCAAAAACATATTAACACTGCATTTCCTTTGTAACATGTACTGTACAGTATTTCAGCCAAACACTTGACCTTTAGTATGTTTTGGATTTCTGGCTGCCCCAGGACAGCACCTCAGATGCGCACTGCCCCCTTCAGTTCATTTGTCAGCAGCACTAAGAAACGAGCCAGGATCAGGAAGTTGGTCTCAGGATCTCAGCATTTATTTAGATGATCACAGGCAAAGTGGTACAGATCTGGGCTCATGTCATGAAGAATGAGCACCATGCAAAACTGTCTTAGACATTTATGTCCTTGGGCACTGCCCCATACAATGAATAGGTCTGTTTGGAAAAAAAATACACTAGTGACCTTCTTAATAGGAGCCATACCTGAACTCCCCAGATTACTATGAAATACTGTCTTGTGAGTGTGTGTGTGTGTGTGTTTGTGTGTGTGTGTGGCTAAATAAGACACAGGTTACATTCTGTTATCTACATCCTATGATTTTTCAGAGTTCACAGAGGTTCATTATGCCGTGACCACAGTTTTCCCAGCACATAATGTGAAGACAGTTTTTTCAGTGTTTCTTAGTAAAGAATATTCTATCAAGTACAACAATTATACTAATATGTGTAGCATCTCAGTTGAGGCATAATGTGATTGCTCTTTTGTAAATGTCAATTACTTATCAATTGTTTTTGCAGGATAATTATAATGAAGATCATAATGTTCTCACACACTAGATGAGCCAGTTTTCATGGCCGTCTTACACCATCTCAGCTGATATTCTATACTGAATGAATGTTATCAGAACAATCATGCCTAGAAAAAAACAAAGCAAAACTAACACACATAAGAGAAAAGAAAAGCTATCATTAGATAATATAATATATTGTATTTGCACATACTGTACACATGTGCACTCATATACCCATTAAAATTAATACATATAAATTGGAGCTGTGAGCTAAAATGGGTTTTGGAGCCTTTTTACTGAGTTATTGATCCGTACATTAATTTTTGATTCATGTTTTAAATATTTTTGTTCAATTTGTGAATTATTTTGTTTGTTTTGTGTTTATTTTTCTTCAGTTTTTATATTATTTTCTTAATTTTTAAAATTTTTTGAACGTTCCTTGAATATTTTGCTCATTTTGAGGATATTTAGTTTACTTTCTTCATTGTTTTGTTCTTTTTCCTTGTTTTCTTCATTTTGGTTTAGCCTGTGGATAATTTTTTCCTTTACTTCATTATTTCTGTCAGTCTTTAACAATTTTCCTTTTTAAAAATGATTTTCTTCATTTTTGTTAAGTTTGTGGATATTTTGTTAATCTTCTTGATTGATTTATTCGGTTACTTTTTTTCCTTGGGATACTGACATATTCTGGTGGTCACAACAGTAAATTAAAATGTAGAATAAGTTAATCCCTTTCCATCTTTTGTATGTTTACATATTTTATATGTAAACATACATAAATACTAATAAATATGCTAGGTTAGGTATGTTTTTCAATTTGGGCCAGTTGAAGGCATAAAACTTATTTTTTGGGTCTTGAGGCATAAACTGTCCATAATAAATTCTTTTCAGTGTGCACAGTATCAAGCACAGTGAGCTTTAGATAACTCCAAATAATATATATATTATGTATGTATTTTTTTGAGAAACAACAGTATGATTTTTCAGAATTATTTATAAGGTGCTAATCAATTCACTAACACACTTATCTTTATTGTAAGTTAATACAGAACATACATATGACAAAAATGAATTAATACTTACATTCCAGTTGTGATAAACATGCCAAGTTTGTTGTTGAAGAAAAATCTTCCACAGTGGGAACAAAGGCTCATAATTCATTTTCACCTATGCGACACACTCTGTTGGCCAGGGCACACATGAAAAACAGATTTATTTAATCACAATGAGATGCCTGTGCAAATGTTACATTAAAAGATACAAAAACAACATAATGTATAAAGTTCAAAGGTACAAAATTTATGTAATGCATATCTGAGCTTAAGTTAATTCATACAGTTTATATATTTAATTAATAAACTACATTTAAATACATTTACAGTATTAACTTCTTACATATTTGTGTCTGTATATTATTTTACTTATTTTCACAGTTATGATTACCATACAAACAGCTCTTACAATAATTGGTCAATCTTTTGTGTTCTTATGTATTTGCCTGAATTATCTTTCCTTGATTCTTATTGGCTAAGTATTGTCACAGAACAGAGCTTCAGGAAGTGAAGAGGTGCTGTAGCTGTCACAGCATGTCTGAAGCTGCACAGTTAAGTGTGACTGCTCTCGAGTTAATTAATCTCCAACCTGTTGTTTCCTCCTTTAAAGAGTAATCCACCACCATCCACCAAACCCACAAAATACAAATTACACTGTCAGCTGAAAACAAGGTATCTCCAAATGTAGTAATTCAGAAATTTTGTGAAAAACTAAAAAAATAATGTCTCGATGGGTTAAGAAAATGCCCCTATTCTAAAACTAAATAAGCTTCTTAAAATGTATTTCATTAAAATTCACTAAACCTTAACCATGTGCAGTAGTGAAATGCAATGTTAATATGACCCCAAAACACAAAATATAGTTATCTATGATGGTTAAACTTCAACTTATATAATGAAAGAAGGGCTGTTTTATTGCAAAATGACTGAACATTTCATACTGCATATAGTAATAATTATTACATACTTAAAAAACTAAATAAATAAAAACTAATAAAAATGAATATGTTAATATTTTTGTAGTGTTTTCAGTCTTGTATTAGTACTTTTACATGTAGTAAGTGCACCACTGATATATTTGCAGCTTAGAACAAATCAACATTTCTCATAATCAGTTCCATCAGTGTATTTAAACAAATTCATTCTGTGACAAAGATATTGTAACTGTGCAGATTTACTGAAGGCTGGCTCAGTCATCTAGCTAGAAAGTGAAACATTTTTTGAAATAAAAAGCTGCAGCTTTTTCTAAAAACAAAGTGATATAATGCCTTTTGATTAGAAATAAACACAGATGCATTCATTATTAAGTTTATTATTCTTTTTATGTAATGATATTACAGACCCGATCATTGCATACAATAATCACACACTGCACACTACTACTGCACTGTAAAGTATCACTGTACAAAAGCACTTACTGTATGATAGTAACACATTATAGCTTTATACAAGAGAGCTGTGCTCAACAGTGTAACTACAGTATATAATGTCTGATTACTTCATGGGATCACATATAATATGGTTCTATATGAGGCTCAACTGTTAAAGTTCACACTAAAATGTTTAGCACTGGTACTGCAAAGGAGAAATACCCATAGATACAGACATATTATTTGTCACTATTATCTGTATCTGGAAATATGAGTTGCATATGCAGGTAAATACAGTAGTTAATAATATAAATGATCACAGCTTCCATGTAAATAAATTAAACTATGATGTTACTGTACTGTAAAGTGAACAAAGTTCTGAGTTTCACACTTGTTAAGACAATCTCAGAGGAAAAATCATAAAACTAAAACTACACCAATATGTTTGTGTACGATATGCAGTGCTTACAGTAAGACATTAATTGGCCCATTCACAACAACTCACTTTGCTCATTTGTGTTCATTTTAGTGCCTAAGACATATTCTTCAGAAGTGTCAAGAAAGATGAAACATTCAAACAAACTTAGTATGAAAGATTAAACACTGATATAAAATTTGCCACATTTCCCCCTTGTTCTTCATACTATAAAACTCACCAAAATGTATATGAAAGATGTTAAGCCTCTCTGAAGATCCTATCCAATGTGGCATAAATTACTTAACAGTAAGGCTTAAATGAACTGATCAGCATTATACAATATATGAGACATAATAAAGGACTTGTTTTATATTAATCCATGCGGTAAAACCCTAAAGGCAGACACATAAAAGCTAAAGGCCTCACTTTCACCTTTTTGTAGCATTGTTAACATGTAAAGTACACATCTAAAAACATATCACTTCTAAAATCTAGCACATTAGCAGAATACAGATTCCTTTCTGGACCACTTTTATCTCAAATCTTGTTGCTTTTCTGACATTTAGTTAATTGTGCTATTGGCTATTTTGCTTCTTAATTAACTTACACTGTTTATAATACATCAACATTGGCATAACAAAGCACAGAAGTTAAAAATGGAATACCCAACATGTGTTTATAGAGAGAGAAAAGTCTCTTAAAGGCATTTCAAGATTCCTGTGTCCACTCAAATACTCTGTGGCTTCTTAAAATACACCCTGGTGCAATTTTAAGTATAGTCTCCATCTTTATGAGCATCTCCTCTTGAATTTTTTTGAAGATGTTGGAGTGTGACTGAAGCCATGCAGTCTTATCATGCATATTGAATGGACAGTGAGGCATTGTTGATTGGCTTTTCATGTGCTTAAGAAACAAAGGAGGGGGAGGAGTTGTCCTTGATATGCTGCTACAGTTCTTTTGGTCTTTCAGCATGACATCATGAGCAACAAGGACTGAACTAAGCATTATAGACATTGGGGATTCACTGGCAGGGGCTTCTGCTTTCCTCTGCAACGCATTCCTCTCCTCATCCATTCAGTTCACAGCTGGAGGTTTGGCCTTATGTAGAACTACTGCTGCTGGTGGTGGATGCCTGCAGAAGAGATAAGAGAAATAGATACAGTATGTTTAGAAAAGACATGTAGTTTTTATAGTCACTGGCCAAACTGACACATTTCATGCAGCCGACGTCTGTCACTCAGGCAGGGGCTTCAGGCAGAAGATAGAGTGGGTGGAGGGAAAGCTCCTTGAACATGTAGTGGTGAGGTGGGAAAAATCTATCAATGAAAATCATGCTCCAAGAGTAAGTGGTTGCTAGGTAACTGGGTGACTGCTCCCACTTTGCACCTCTCCTGCACAAGGAATTGGGTCACATTTCATGATATTGTATATCACAGAGGAATTTTAGAGATATTCTGTGAAGTTAAAAACATCATTCTGTCCAAATACCATTCTAATCAATCCAATCACACGAAAGTATAAATTTTAATTGCAATCATAAAAAATTCAAATGCAAGACACTAAATCATAACTTGGTAGTGACTCAGCAGGGGACACAGGATTATCCTCACATGCACAGTCCTTTTGACAAGAAAATAATTAAGGACATGTTCTCTTGACATTACAGCAAAAGCCAAATGGTGAGAAGAGTAAATGACAACACTGTTAGTGTTTTAGATTTGTGATCAGTGACTTTTTACATGTGCACAATATTCAGTTTTTTCCCCTCTTATTCTGAAAAAGACAAAACTCCTAATAAGCTTTATATGACTAATAGTAAAAGAATCACCCACTAATGTTCTCGTTCACATGCAGCTGTTCATATCCCAATTGTAAACAGGGTGACAGATTTCCACTGTGTGAATTCACCCTCTCTGTTTCATTCCTGAAAAAGTCAGGGTTTGGGTATTTGTACATAAACCCTGCTGATATCATAACTGTTATAAAAATAGGCAAGTGTTCCCTCTGACCAGACCACTGGACATTTCATTTTGTAGTGTCCATCTGTGCTGTCCATCTTTTTCTCTATCACAGCTGAAAATAAAGCTACTTAGGAGATGCATTTTCTGTTAATGCTGTTTTTCATGTCCAAGTAACCATAATATCACTGACACACATCACATGCCGCTCCATTTGGAACGAGCAAGAATAGCCAACTGTAATACACTGTTTATGTGACACCTGTCAAATTTAGAATATCGCCATGTTCAGGATAATAGGGAATTATTAGTGTGCATGTAAACAAAGTCAGTGGAATTCAAGCAAAGTAGTATGCTAGGGCTTTTTTACAAGTGTTACAAGATGACTGTATGAAGTAAACAACTCCCCACAAATTACAACTAAAATTATGTTATGATACCTATAACAGTGAAATACTTTTTGGATATAACTGAATCTGGATTGCCATTTTTATCGTTGTCAGTAAAATATATCTATTTGTAATGAGTTTTTGGGAGAAAGACCTAAAATATTGACAGTATAGTAATAATTACTGTGGTGATTAGATTGAGTAGATGCATTTAGTGGTGTTTTGAGACTCAGCTCAATAACCAAAACATGGACATAAAAAGGTTAACACAGGAGATTTGGCAAACTGCATGTGATGTCAACTGAGTGACCTTCAGCAAAATGTAAGAGTTAAAATAATTTAGAAAGGACAAAGAAAGAAAAGAAATTAAACAAGGGAAAAAAATCACTGTGAACAAACCAAACACAAGAACAAACAATACATTTTCTAACATCATTTACACAAGGGCATCTGAGGTGGGGGAGTGAGACTCCTGCATACCTCCAACTGCAGAGTGGACTTCCCTCACTTAGGATACTTTAGAGGGGGGAGAAGAAAAACAAGCAGTTCAATGGTCAGGTCATTGCAAACACAGAAAAGGCTCTTTGCGTTTGTATTGTATGTATGATCAAAGAGCTGATGTTGATACGCTATGAATAAAATCTGTGAAAAACACAATGTTCTAAGGGGGTTTAGTGTAACCCTTTTCAACAGATAAAGCAGCTCATGATGACATTCAGAAAAAGTAGGTTAAACACACACTTTATATTTACTGTAAAATTAGTCCATTCACAAGATAATACTTACCATCAGATAGATAGATAGATAGATAGATAGATAGATAGATAGATAGATAGATAGATAGATAGATAGATAGATAGATAGATAGACATTAACTGTGGAATACAATTAAATAAATGTGCATTTTCATATTGTAGCTACTTGTGCAGCTCTGGTCGAAAGAGTATAAGATCTTGCTACAAGAAAATACCTAGGCACTGCATTTGAGGAAAAGATATGAACTGTATACAGTTAATTTTGTTTCTGTCTGAAAACAAATAAAAAAAACACTTTTCTCCAAATGGACGGAATTGTGCTTCTTATAATGACATTAAACATATGCCAAAAGAAAATAATGTAAAAATGATGATGCAACAGAAATGAACAACAAAAATTGCAAGAAATTGTGTTGTAAAATAAAGTTTCATAATTTAGTCAGATTAGACCTTTAACTTTCAAATGCTGATTCACAGCGTTTTGCATTGTTACTTTTGTCAAGATTTCATTGTTTTTTGAGGCTCAAATATTTTCAACATGATTTACACATTCTACATTAAAATGTAATATTTTAAATGGTGAATGCAGACACAAAGAAACATTTGAGGAACAAAACTGTGGTAACAGTTTCAATGTAAAGTATAAGTTATACAGTACAATATTAAATATATGGTTAAAAGCATTAAATGTGAATTAAAATAATGTCGCAGATATTTTGGATCAGAGAACAAAAATTATTTCTTTGGTGTGTTTGGATCTTAGTTATTTGTACCTGCAGAGTAGATGCAGCAGAGTCACTAGTGTCTGTCACTCCTGTGCCTCTTGGGATACTGGACACAATGTACCTGGAGCCCTTTGGCAGAGGTTGTCTAACCACCAGCTTTCCTTTCCTGGTCTCTGCTAGAAACAGACTGTACCAGTAGGCATCGTTGGAGACCAGAGTGGAATCTGCCACGGTGGAGTTCCTCTCACTGATCACACTGTTCCTGGAGGGAGGAGGCACTTTGCTGCTCTTGGGTTTCTGACATTTCAACACAATGGTGACCAGTATGGTGATGAGCAGGAGAAATGACACAGA
>JAQQAE010014517.1:0-12363 GCA_029823295.1 Pseudamia nigra
AAAAACCCAACAATCCCCAACATAAACCCACAATGCCGGGTGGCTCCCCCTAGCGGCACCCCACAGCCGCTACAATAGAAAATTCTTGAACACGCACAACTTGAGTTTCCCAAATAATTAGCCAGAATATGTGTTTGAAAATGACTTACAACCTAATTAATACCTGACTTCTAAACCATTTATAAATCTTCTACAAGGGCCTTACTGTGAAGGATACTGAATTTTTTCATGCACTGTAGGCATTATATAGATTTCACAGTTTGAAGGCTCAAATGAAATGACAGGCAGTAAATGAAAGATGAGGTAAAACAAAATCACAACAGTGGTTAAAACATCTCCACAAGATATTCTGTCTAATTTGTAGCATACATAGCACTGAAATATTTCATGAAGCAGAAGAATAATAATTGTCATATTGTCAATCAATCAACCTTTATTACAAACTCAATAAGACATACAAAGAAGACAACTAGAATTTGTTCATAAGCCTAGGATTGCATAATGTCCAGAGGGCATACAGTACATAGCAAAAATTTGACTTTTTCTCTTGTCCAAGCAGTAGCAGCACTGTCCCAAAGTTAAGATGGAAATATAGAAAAGAAAATGGTCAGCAACCACGGCAAGTTTCAAGCAATTGGTTTTAAGTTGTTGCAGTCACACAGCAGGTGTGGAGATGTGGACATAAACACAGGCTCATGAAACCAGTATCCTCTGAAATTTGTTTTCTGCAAATAATAAAGAAAGCGAAAGCACAATAACACAAAAAGGACACCTGTATTATTGTCCCTTTCTCCATTGCTGGCACTGGTGGCATCTAGTTTAATACTGAACCTTATGTTCTCAGGCACATGATAATGATAATTTCATTTTTAATGTCATTCAGGTAGAAAATACATTTATTATATTTCTTAAAATAGCTTAAAATGCAGTGATTCTGCCTCATCTATGGATACATGCAATAAATACAGTATGCTACAAGAAGGTTTGCTTATGGATACAGCATATGGCACTGATTATAAATATCTTCATCTTCACTGTATTTATTCTCACCAGCAGTTACGTCAAGAGAATTATGGCAGTATCAAATTGTTATTCCAGCAACCGCACAGAGATGGTTAAATGTGTAGTAGTTAAACTTGATAAGGGAGTCTAGGGGAATGTGACTGGTTGATGCCATGTCCTATCATATTCAAAATGATAATTACAATTGGGAAAAAAATCATTCAGGTTCTTAGTTCTAATTCCCTGTGTTTAATTTCTGAAAGCTTTTCCTCCCACTTTGCAAAAAGTGTCAACAAGTCTGTGTGATTACTGGCCGTTACATCTGAAAAATCTAATTAATATCACACAGTCTGATAATAAGATTAGGCTTATTTTATTTTTTGTTTCACTTGTTAAAACACTACATAAAACATTCATGTAAAACATAGAAGCTGTCCCATTGTTATAATGCATCAAACAACAATGAAATACAAATACAAACCCAACAGAATGCAATGATTTGTAAATCTCATAAACCCATATTTTATTCGCAATAGAACATGAACAACATATTAAATGCTGAAACTGACAGATTTTACCATTTCATGGAAAATAGTAGCTCCTTTAATGGTCCAGCAGACTAAAGATGGGAGGGGCCATC
The DNA here is from genome assembly GCA_029823295.1 of Pseudamia nigra. Taxonomy (NCBI): domain Eukaryota; kingdom Metazoa; phylum Chordata; class Actinopteri; order Kurtiformes; family Apogonidae; genus Pseudamia; species Pseudamia nigra. The sequence continues at coordinate 1,643 of JAQQAE010014517.1, forward strand.
CTGCTCGTTATTGGTGCACAGTTCTCTGATGGTATGGGGTTGCATTAGTGCCTACGGGGTGGGAAGATTACACATCTCGAAAGGCACCATCAATGCTGAAAAGTACATAGAAGATTTAGAGTGATATATGCTCCCTTCCAGACAACATCTCTTTCAGGGTCAGCCTTGCATATTGCAGCAAGACAATGTTAAACCACACTCTGCATCCATCACAACAGCATGGCTTTGCAGAAGAGTCCAGGTGCTAAACTGGCCTGCCTGCAGTCCAGACTTTTCATCAAGAAATAGAGAAAACCAGCAATGAAGGCCCAGAACTGTTGAGCATCAAAAATACTGCATCAGACAAGAATGAGGCAACTGGTCTCCTCACTTCCTGGACGTTTGCAGACAGTGGTTGAAAGAGGGGATGTTACACAATGGTAAACATCACCCTGTTCCTACATTTTTGAGACGTGTTGCTGCCATCAAATTCAAAACGAGCTAATATTTTATATGAAATGGGAAAATGTCTGTGAATAAGATATGACTTTCTGAGATTTGCAAATTTATTTTTCTGTTGTGTCTGTCTTTATTTACATTTTACACAGCATGCCAACTTTTTTGGAATTGGGGTTGCAGATGAAGATGATAATGAAATAGCATTTAAACCTTACTCAAATAAAATTCAGCAGCCTCTGGTAAAGTGGATCTTGACTCTCTTCTTTACATTTTATGCTGTTTTCTGACATTATCTATTTAATATCAGCCATTATGAAATTCCACAGGGAGGAAAATAATGCAGTGCGGTAAAGTTGAACTGAAGAAAACATGTTAAGTGACGCTCCTGCTTAGGTGTGTTCTGAATGAGTGCTTGTAACAGGGGTGTGAGGTTAATATCCTGCCCTGTCTGAACTTCTATTTATCATCCCAGGTATATTTAAGTGCTACAATATACTGTATGATGGAGGATGACTCATATGTATTGACAATGGCCATTTGTAAATCAAAGCACAGTACAGGGTCATGGCAGCTGCATCTTATTTAGACATTGGCATCCTATAATCTGTTCTCTGACTTTATATAAGAGGAAGATAATGTGATATAACTTTTCTAAACTCGTAACCTTTTATTGCAGGTTCCCTCGCTCTTTCACCTGTCCAAATCACTCTTATTGTTTTTCTGCGGCATGCTCGTACCTGCCCTACCACAGCCATGTCCTGTTATTCACTGTCTCCAGCCATCAGCTTTTTCCAATCTTGCCATCAGGGAAGTCACAGCTCTTTGTACAAGTGCCTTCAGTAATTGAATTTGTTGCAGAAATAGCAGCCTGGAAAATTTCATTTCATTCTCCAGCATGTGTGTCTCTTTATGTGTGTGTACTGGATGCACAAGTGGGCTGGGCACACCCCCACCTTCCTAACTTATCTAGTCTCTCTTCCATTTCCTAGTCTTGATCATTCCCCCCGCACACCCACTCCATTTTTGACTCTGCACCAACAGACTCTGTCCCTCTTCATCCCATCCTGCCTCTCCTGCTTTCAACCCCTCTGTCCTCTCAACCCTCCCCTGGACCAGATACTCCATCTGCCTCTCATCCCTGCTTACCCCTCTCTCGCTGCGCATACACATCTGTCAGTCCTCCCCTCCAAAACCCGAACCGCTGGTAATCTTCACAGAAGGGGAGGGAGGCAAACTTGAAGGCTTGTCACTGAAGCAATTTTCTTCTAAATACCTTCCACAAATAATGGTTTTCAGAATGAGCATTAACAGGGTTGATTACACGAAATGGCCCTTTTAATTTACAGCGGGATTCTATTGATCACAGGAGTGCAGATTAAAGCGTTCAATGAAGCCAGTGATGAGGTATTAACCAGCTCAAGCCCCCCAGGGGCCTGAGGGGATCGGAAGGCTGGGCCAGGGCTCTGCCTGTGTACAGTTATTCCCTCTGTAATGAAGTGCCTCTATGCAGCAGCATGGAGCACAGGCAGGAAAAATAGATTGAAGATGATGAGCTCTTCAAAGTCATTTCTTGCTCTCTCATTCCACCTCATGCCCGGTATCTCCTGGCCCACTGTCACCGTTCCCCAAAATGCCACGGATTTACTTAGCTGGCCTGGACCAATGCAATTTTTATGACCTTATTGCTTTTTTACCATGGTAATAGTTTTGAATCAATTTATCAATCTGCAGGAACCATCAGGCATGTTGCCCTCAAAGATCAAGTCCAGGTCATTCCATCATTGCACTCAGATGCACCGAGATGGAAAGATAGGAGGGGGAGAAAGTGCTTCGCCCCACGTACCCCATCACTGGCACTGCACATATGAGAATGCTGCTCAAACAGCTTAGCAAACATGCTCTTACCAGTTTAACCTCTCATCCAAAACCCCCACAATCATGCTGTCTTTAAAATCAGGGAAGGTGAGAGAGCGCAGAGATTTCTTATTATCTATTGCCTCACGATGGAGACTTGGAGAGCAGAATAGAGAGAAAGATAGCAAGAAGCAGAGCCAGAATAAGAGCCTCCAATTTCACAAGTGTGTGTGCCAAAAGAGCAGTCCTCTTAATCCTGCTCTGGCATTATGTGCTCTCCTAATCAAATGTTATTGGCTTAAATAAATTCCAATAAATCTAGAGAAATGAGCCCCCAAGTTTGTTTTATATTTTCTAGATTGATTTCGTGTTTAACTCATTTTCAAATCAATATCAAATTGAAAAGGACAATTTATTCTTGGGATTAATACATTTAACTGAGCGTTACTGCTTTACTGTCCTTTGTTTGGCTTTGGCAAATGTCAATTAATGTTCCATATCCTCAGTGTGATCGGCCCTGAGAGCTTTCATTCAATTAGGCTGAATTATCTGAGGCACTGTCTACTGTACACCACATAATGCTAACCCAGTAATGTGATAATGGCAATATAGCTTTGTTTCACATAGCTGCACAGCTTCGAGTGCTCCCCAGAGATGAGAGAATGTGAAATATCCTAGATTAACTTTTATAAAACTGAGCATGAAGCAAATATAGTTTTGTAGTTTTTCTTTATAATATTGTGACTGCAAATATTACTTCAAATATAATTATACAGAATTAGCTATCTTGGTCATTTTAACAGATAAATAGAAGTTAAATAGAAAAATATCACTGTGTGTCAATGTTGCATCATTATGAGTAATGCAACATTCAGCTGAACAATGAGTAGTTAATGAACATTTATTCAGTAATTTACACTTTTCTTATTAGTGATTTAGTCAGCTTCAATGCTGATAAAGTGAGTCACATTGGTAATTGTTGTGTCTGTAAAAGCCATTAGCTGCATTTTGGGATTGTCTGCAACAAAATATATGCTATACAGTATATATTTTACATGTTTTAAACAGCTGAATTCACTACAGATATTCTCAAGCATTATGAAAGGTATTATGAGCTAAATGGCAACTATATTTTGGCTTTACATTTCACTTACAAAGAGGTAACAGCATTCATCCAAACTTAATGCAATGCAACTAGTAGAACTTCATGACTAAATTTTTAGTACAGCAGAACAAAATACAACACTTTCTAACTTTCAAAACAATGTAAAGACTTTATTAATTCAGCGTGAATTACTATGACAGAATATTAACCAGGTGATATCTGGGTAATTTGTAGGATTAGTGGTTAAACTGTGGTTACATTAAACAATCTCTCTTTGGAATTAATCATATAAAATATCACTCAATTAGTCCCATTTTCATACATTTAACTTTAACTAATAACCTAGAGTTAATAGCTCAAACAGCTTTCACATTCAAAATGAAAGAGGTCTGTGTTTTGTCTTCGAAGGTGTGTGTGTGAGAGCCCTGTCATTGTCTGAATGTGTGTATATGTGTGTTTGTGTTAGAGTTCATTTCTCAGAAGCTGCGGGGGACTGTCCGCCACACAGGCTGCATAGAGCAGCCTATATTTAGTGTCCTGTGAAAGCCATCTGCCCTCCACTGTCTCCCTGGCCTTTCTGCTCCAGCACAAAGGGGCCATACGTCTCTGGAAGCCCCCACACACATCTCAGCCTAATGAGCCTCTTTAAGGCTCTTTGAATTTCTAATGAATAACACTATGCAGGAAAATAAACACATTGCTATTGATCATGACATAAAGGTTTCCACTAATTTAATAAGCGCTCCCTGGCTCTAGCTGGAGTCTGGTAACCCTGCCCCTCCACCACAGGGTGCTGCTGGTGTCTGTCCTCTGATACTGTAGCACTGCAGCCATGCACTGAAAAGACACATCAGAGCCCACAGCTACAGGAGCGGGCTCCATGTGGGAATAAGCCTGAGTGGAAATATTCCAGACAAAATAAACGCAAAGGATTGGATCCCAGAAGGACACGTTGGATACAGTATAGACTCAATATAAAGATGGTCTAAAGCATACCGCAAGTGAACTCAATAATCATAGAGCCACCAGTTGTAAAGGCCTTTCTTTTATCTCATTTGTCAAAATAACCATTCATTTGAAGTATTTTATAATGTTTCATGGCCCCTAAAATGATTCATTTTCTCTCACTCATTAAGATCAGCACACTTTTTGACTCCAGCTCATATGCAGATTTAAACATTTTTACGCAATTTGCAAATTATTCACATCAATCACCTCATCATTGCTACATCTCTGCATTTTGTCGCAAAAACACTGAAGTATCATGTGATTTATTTAGAGTTTTACTCTTTAATTCTCTCATAATTTTAATTTCAATTTTGTTCTACAAATGTTACCTTTTATTTTAAAACTACTGTTATCATTACTTCCAGTGCTGTTTATACACTTGTTAATGTGTACTGTGACGGTCCCTTCCACTGGTTGCCTGTTTTGCTCCTCTGCTCTCCTTTTCTGTTTGCCCCTACAAAGTTCAGGTGTGAGATTGTGGGTGAAATGGGTGGGCCATCTGGCTGTGGGTTGGGATACAGGTACAGTGTTTAACAAATGTATTAGACCACTTGTTCTATTTGTCTCAAAGACCATCCAGCATCATGAAATACTTTAATGTGGACTATTTCCTTTTCAGTGGGTTCTCCACATTTTGTGAAAAGGAGTAAGGAATTTCAAACTGAATTCACATTATTATACACACATTTGAACAGCACACTGGACTTCTCTGAGAAGTCAGAAATTAATCAAGCATAACATTCAACCACTAAAACAAAATTTTCTGTTCGGGAATGCAAGTAAACACGTGTAATCTGGCATCTTAATCCAAAAATAGTAATGTGCTTTACTGTTTTCTGCGTAACAGTACATTCAAAAAATTGTGGTTAACAACAATAATTATATTTTAGCACTAAATATATAATTTTGATCAAAGAGCGATCTCATAACGGCAAATTAATTATATTTTGTTAAGCACTGAATATAGTGTAACTTATTGTAGAAATCAATGAACAAATGTACTTTTCCTAGATGTTCATTCATTCATTTTCTACCTTTCCCTTCATTCTCGCAAAGGTCAAGGAGGCTGCTGGAGCCTAACCCAGCTGACTTAGGGCGAAAGCAGGGTGCATCCTGAAGTCAGACGTTTATCACAGGGCTGACATATAGACAGACAACCATTCACACTTATGGGACATTTAGAGTGACCAATTAAACTAACCCCGAGTGCCTGTTTTTGGTTGCAGGAGGAAGAACTCAGAGAGAACTCACACAGACATGGGGAGAACACGTGAACTCCACACAGAAACACCCTGCCAGCTGGCACTGAGTTTGAATCTAAGAACTGCTTGCTGTGAGGCAGTAGTACTAACCTACACCAACATTTCACCCTTCCTTTTCCTAAATGTATTTTTTATTTAAATCATACTGTGTAAACCATTGAAAAGAGGCAAAATGTTAAAAATCCACCTAAAAATGTTAACAAGCCACCTAAAAAAAAACTTTACTTCGCCTGCATCACCTTGTGACAACTAAAGCATGATTAACATTTTATTGCCATTCTTCAGGAACTCACTTACTATTTAAAGTTAAAGAAGTGATTGCAGTCTTAACAAAACCAATTATCTCTAACTACCAGGATAACTGTGGACAATTTTAAGTTTTTAGATTTATTGAAGCTAATTGTATACACAAACCGTCAATGGCATAGCATTTCTTAGACTGCAGAAATATGACTTGTAGGTAATAGTAATATCAGGTAGCTGTGAACACAGTGTTTATAGTATCACTTTATGTAGTAATTTACAGACACTTCAAATAAAATTGTCTCTGAATTAAAATCATAAACACCCTCATTTTGGTATGGTGAGGGGTTAGTGTCATTGAGTAAACACAGTGTTAAGTAAGTAGCATGTACATGGTTATCTGATTGTGACCGATCAAGTACTTTCCGTGACCTTGTGCACATCCCATCTGCCTTTCATAGCAGCAGAGACACAGACCTTGTGAAGTTTCAGTATCAAAGACTGCCAGATATCGTCCTCATTAGCTCACTCCCTGGATTCATCTCCTTCCTGTAACACCAGAGAAGGCCACATGGATGCACCTTCCTTATTCATTCCCTCTTAATATATTAAAATACTATGCAACCCAGTTAAGTAATAGATGAACACAATCACGCACCAGGCATATGATTGATTATTTAATGACCCTTTCTGGAAGTTTTTAACTCATCCTTTTCAGGCAGTTGTGTGTGGGCCCCCATGGGTATTGAATGCAGAGAACAGTAATGGGTTCATGAGGCCATATGTGATGAATATTTAAAAAGCAACTTACATTGGACTGTGTCAAGGGCATGGACTAAATTATTAGTTTAGCATCTGCTGCAACTAAGACTATAAGTCTATAAACAAATCCATTTTTCATTGTCATTTTGATTTTGAGAAGTGATTGTTTTCTCTTTTGCTTGTTTGCAGCTTGTAAATCACTCATCATAAATACTATGCATAATGCATCTCTTTGCACAGTTTGCATGGTGAACAAAACCCCCAGTAATCTGGGTTATGAAAAGAGATCATTTAATTGAAAGCTGCAGAAGTAAATATTGGATAATGAAAGGGTGAGGTTTGTGGTCATAGCTTTTCAAACCAGGATTACAATAGCCCATCAGGAGTCAGTGTCCAGTGTCCTCCCGTTGCCCTGACCTACAAAATTTCCCAGAAAGAGGCTCTGTATTCTGGCCAATGTTGGACTAATCCCTCCCTCTATCTCCATGCTCTTGGAGGTCAGCCTTAAAAAATGCATTAAGCAAATAGCTAATTGAATTAAGGCTATAATAATATAGGGATATAGTGAGACAATTCTATTAACAAGATATAAATCATGTTGAGTGTGAGGTAAGTGTTTTTTAATTGATTGATGGAAACGGCGATCCATAGGTTTTCTGGAGACTAACAGCCATTTACCGTCTCCAGCAGAGTAAAAGAGGCAAAAAGGGAGAGATAAGAAAATTACGTTGGGCTGAGGAATAAATTATTCAGAAAAGATAATCATTTTGTGCTGACATTACTAATGTGAAGAAGCATTTAATCTCCCTCCTGTGGGATGGGGGACCTGGGTGAAGGTTTTTATAAAGATTAAAACTGCATCCAGAACGCGACACCGTTATTATCCACACTGCTGTCCTCTAATCAAGGAGAAGGGAGGCTGTGGACTATTTCGGCAGAGGTTACACAGAAATACACATGTAGTTTATACAAATACACAATTTACATACATAGATGTTCATATGGATTTACTGAGAATGTGCTGACACAATGCAGAGAATTATTCATCTTACATGTAGAAAGATCAGCTCACAATACAGGCTAAATATCAGTAATATTCTCCATAAAAGGGAAATGCCATACGTTTTTTTTCCGAGCATCCGATCACTTTATAGAGGGTAACACATGATTAGGGAACACCTAAAGCTACAGTATATTTGACACACATTGCCCATTAATTAGTTCATTTAATTTCCTAAAATTATTAATTGTGCCCAAATAACTCCAAACCCCCTACTGTAATCCTAATAAAGGGTCTCTACACTAGAAATACAGGGCTTAAAAATGTATTATACACACCTGTCTGATTTGTCTCAAAGACCATCCAGCAGATCCCAATGTTTTACCATTTTGAAAATGAGAATTTCAAACTGAATTCACATTTTTATATACAAATTTGAGGAGTAAAAAATTAATCAAGCATAACAAGTTGCCTGCTTTTTTTGTAAAAAAGTAAATTTGAAAATTTACAACAATAATTATATCTTACCATTAAAATCTAATTTTGATTAACCACTACAGAAACATAAAAGATGATTTGGATAATTACCAAAGCTGTTAATATAAGGCAACAGTGGTATAAACCTTACATTGGGTGGTGGTCTACGGCTAGGGCAGGGGTTAGTGCACAATCTAAAGAGTCATTTTTAGACAGGAAAAAAAAAAGAAATATGTGTGTAAATATGTATGACATGTAATAAACATTTTAACTGGCAACATGTTTAAATTAATTTATTAAATTTTTTATTCATTTTTGCTCATTTTGCTGATTATGTTGGTTGGGTTTTTGTTTATTTTACAGATTAGTTTGTTCAGCTTTCTCTTAATTTTCTCAACAATTTTGTCCAATTTTGTTGATTTTAATCAGAGTTGTTTTCATATTTGATCATTTTCTTGGTTTTTGTTTTCATTTTATTGATTTTCTTCAGTTTTATCTAAATTTATGGTCATTCTTTAGTTCATTTTTTCCTTCTTTTTGTGCATTTGGTGCTTATTTTTGTTCATTTTGATTTACTGTACTACTGAGCCACTATAGGAGGACTTAAGATCTACACATGGCCCAGGAGCCATAGATTGCAAGGCTAGAGCCAGGACAGTTTTAGAGCAAATTCACAAAAGCCCAAGTCAGACCAAGATTCACATTTTTAGAAAACTAAAAAGTTGCATTTACAACACACATTTCTGCAGCATTCTAAGAAGCCCACACTGAGACTGTTTCTTCATTTCTATAGCAAAGATTCTCTGTAGTTCGATGTGATGTGTCATGTTAAATATTAAAAATTGTTATACTCGCATTTTCCGTATTGATGAAACAATTAGAATGCAATAAAAATGAGACGGCTGACGGCTGACTTTCTTCTGTCTATTTCCTGCAGCAGTTTCCTCCTCTTGGAGGAGTTGCTGTTACCTTATAACCACATAAGAAATAGAGAATACAGAATTTCAGAAAGAGAATGGCTGATGATACAGCTGTGCTTGCCAAAACAGGGGATTAACAGCCCATAAATACTGAGAAAAATATAGATAGATTATAATATTGCCAGTGATGATCTGATATTCTAAATTCTTCGACAAATGCTCATGAAACTTCAGAATAGGAGCAGAGTGTTATTTTCAGTGGAGGAGGTTTTGAGCTAAAACAGCCTAAAATGAGGGACTATATAAGAGGTCATGTTCAAATCTTCAGTACATCAATACATTGTTTCTTTTTTTAGCCTTCTGATAAATTATGGTTAGATACATTCTGCAGTTTTATTGCTACAACACATGCATTATTTACAGATTTCAGTCATTATGTCTGGTGATGAAAACAGTGATGAAAACATGGATAGGAAAGACAGAACAATAAAAAAGAAAAAGCTCTGTGACAAAATTATAAAAGTTACAAACTAAGATGACAAATGGGCAGTTGAGCAGGAAGTTAACAAGAGCGTGATCAGCGGGCTGCAGCGGGCAGCAGGCGGCCGCTCTTATCTCCCCCTCATGTTTATTACAGCCAGCCTCTTGTTGGGCCCCGGCACTGTGCTGACATTGATCGACAGCTCCTATTAAGACCCTCTCTCCCTGGCAGCTGGCAGGAGCAGATACATTAAATAAAGCAGTTATTACTTTTCATTGGCTTACTCGTAAAATATGGCTACTAAATAGTTGTTGCCATCAGATGCAGTTTGATACAAGATTTTAATTTGAGCGACTGCTCCGTAACACAGCTGCAATTGACACCAGGCTTTGTTTGGGGACAGTAATGATTGTGTACAATCGTGGGTATTGATGGTCTGTCTCCTCAGGGGCTTTGTTTGGCTTTTATATATGTCTCTGTGCTTGTCAGGGCTCCTGCCTCAACCGGGATATTATCACACCACCTCCTCCTCCCTTGTCTTCTCTCACTCACAGAGCATGTCTTCTTATCACATGATGTCTCACTGAGGCCACCATTAGCTCTCATATGGCTACAAGATAAGACGCTGCTTATGTGTAGCGGCTGTGCTCACACAATAGAAAGACATGTCAGGGTTGAATATCTATCCATCCAGACTTGGAGTTACAACGATGAAATAGGCCCAAAACACTCATCTAATAATGATGTATTGGAAACAGGGCTGTCCCATAACACACATCTATACACACACTTACAATCGCCCTCAGCCCAGGCCTGTGTCTCAGTGGTGACGGAGGGACATCTGCATGTTGGCTGGTGGCAAAAGCCCGTGTCACGTCCCCTCGCTTTGTGCGCTGCATATTAAACGCTTTATGGAAGCAATTAAATGTGTGCTTAATGGCCAGGAGTTGGCAGAATGATTGTACAATTGAATTAGCAGTTATGATGGCCCACATTACAAGATGAAGTAAATGCAATTACCTCAGGCGTTTTCCCTCTCCTCCCGTCAGGTTTAGCAGCATGATGTGACTTAATTAGCTCTTGTCACATACACTTTCATCCTGATCTAATTCTCTGACAGCTCAAAGTGGAGCTAAAGCAGAGACACCCCCACCCCACCCCCACCCCCGTC
>JAQQAE010014519.1:0-12362 GCA_029823295.1 Pseudamia nigra
CTTCCACCTTTCAATGTCCCATGTTTGGTCTCATGCAAACTCCAAACAGGCAATTTTGTGCCGTTGAAGGAGACGAGATCTTTGAAGATGTTTTTTGTTCTTAAAATCCTTGTCTCGCTGATGTCGTCTAATGGTTATGGGACTGCAGGTGGCACCAGTGACAAGCTTAATTTGGGCCGAGGATTGTCCGTGTCTTGTTCCTTCGGGTCAGGGCCGGTGAAATCAAGATGTTTTAAGAAGTTTAAAATGACTTACTGCGTCCGACCTCAGCAGCAGTGGCACGCTGCGAGAGGCCTTGTTGATACACCTCAACAATCCGACCACGTTCAAAGAGAGAAAGCTTTTCTGTCTTTGCCATCAGGAGGTCATGACAGTGTGGACACCTGGCAGGAAATTACACTAAACCCACATTTTTGCGAAGATTTGGGCTTTTAAAGGCTGTGGTCTTAAACTTTTTATCAGCTGATGAGCAGCCTACAGTATTTCAGTTTAAAGGTTGTTTGCAATAAATCCCTTACTCAAAATTTTTTCTTGTCTCACTCCCATTTCTTCTTTTTGCATTTTGAAGCACTACTTAGAACCTTCTTAAGACCCAACAGTGCAAAATGTACATTCTTGCAATTTTTCAACTGGTCTTAAAAGTTTGATCAGGAGTGTACTTTCAAAGATACAAACTATGCTTGATTTGTCCTTTTTCAAATTTAGGATTGGGACAGAGATTGTCATTTTGTTTTTGTTGGGTTCTTAACAGCTGGAAAAACAGCATAAACATGCTATAATATAATACATAATGAGATATTAAAAATGAATACACGGAACAGACATTTCCCAATGACGCATCCCTCATATCAGTGCAAGTACAAACCAATAACAATAACAATAAAATAACAATTTTTATGCGCAAGAAGAGACTCAGAGATGGTGTTTTGTAAGTAAGTCAGTCATAATGTTTGTGCCCAGTTTCTTTTGTGTTTCTCTGATGTTATGGGGATGTGTGAGGTACAATGGCACATGGAACTGGGTCCTAATTGATCGCAAGATGAATGCAGTGTGTCATTAGAAAATACTGTGGGAAAATGTGCACTCCTCAGACCGGAAGCTGTGCATGGGACGCACTTGGACGTTCCAAGATAAGATTGATCCAAAACACAAGGCCAAGTTGACCTGCCATTGGCTACAGTAGAAAAAAGGTGACGGTTCTATAGTGGTCATCGCAGTCTCCTGACCTCCATATCATTGAGTCACTTTGGGGAGATCTCAAATGTACAGTTCATGCAAGGCAACCCAAGAATTTACAGGGACTGGAGGCTTGTTGCCAAGAAGAATGAGCAGCTTTACCATGTGAGAAAATAAAGTGTCTCACCCACAACTACCACACAATACACAGTATTTAGAACGAAGGGTGTGTAATCTCCTGATCAGGGTCATTTGGGTAGTTTCTGTTGTCATTACAATTTACAAAGAGCAAACACAATTGTTTGATAATAAATGGCTTCACTGAGCACTAAGCATGAGTGAACGAAAAGTTTTGTGTTATCATTCATATTGTCTGAAAAATAGCTTAAAAAAATCACACATTCTGCCAGGATATGTAAACTCATGAGCACAACTGTGATTATTCAAGCAGTGAGAGACTGCTATAAGACAGCAGTGTATCAGAGGCATCAGTATACTTGTGCCTCTACGCTGAGCTTCATTCATCCATTTAGTTGTGGACTTATTTAGATGGTCTGTGAAGTCTCTTCAGGATAGTTGTCCCTGTGTTCAAATGTGCCTGATCAAAGACAAACACCATTTGAAACTATTGCCTGGTTTGCTGCTGTAGGCCAGTGGAAGTTTTTAGACACGTCTGACTTTGTGTCCCTCATTATGGACACAAACACTTTCAAATTCACTCTTTAGTTTGTCACGTTATTAACTGTGATGATGACTGATATACCCCATATGTGACTTGCCTCATATCAGTCACAGTTGCCTTAGACATCATGTACTCTGGCTTCTTAGCTGTTTGTTCCTGTCATTGTTCTTTTGGCTCATCATATACTTGTCATGCTCATTCTGCAGTTAAAGCCTTTTGTGCTTTGCTCCCTTAAACCGCTAATTTGAAGGTAGGACTTGAAATTCTATCACTTTTCTTTCTGCTAACATTGATTTCATGGTAAACTCCAAGGACCAGATCCAAAGAATGAACTGCACTGGCTGATGGTGACAGGGATAGGGCGGACTGTTCCTTTGTTGTGACCTATTCACTAAAGATTTAGCAGTAATGATATGCAACCACAGAAATGCCAACAATTGCTGCACCTGCGTGCAATATGCTCTCGTTTCACATCAGGTGTTTCTCTGTGTATCAGTGAAAGGACCAGTCCCAGTCTGTAAGGCAAACTCCGGTGACTGCAAAAATACTGTCTAGTTTAGACTGTTTCCTCTGTAAAAACATACAAAAATACACAAATATAGATGCACATCTACGACGGTTCGCATTGAACTTGTCAGTGGAACCAAGTCATAGAACATAACATCATAATTACTAGCAGGTCTCAGGTGAAGTAACACCTCATCATTTCTTTGTTATTAAAAAAGATCCACTCCATGGTTGACCAATCGGTGAAGAAGAAGAAAGCAAAGTTCAAACCAAGCCTTTAAAGTAATGTTTGCCTTCATTCACAAGTGTTTCCAATGCAGCACAGACAAATAAAGTACAGAAGTAAAATCCACTGGACTCAACGATCGGTTTTGAATCTGTCAGATGGATCTGTTTGAACTTCATAAAGAGTTGTCATCCAAATTACATGATTCACTTCTACATGCATTGTGTACTAACACTGATGGAGACAAAATCAGTGTCCTCTGCCTGACAGGTAATGACTCACAGGTACTGAACTATGGCCTCCCCAGCATGTAGTGAACAATTATTTATGGCCCACATCATTTAATTATTTATTTTGTTGTTTCCTTTTTTTTTTTTGGTTTACTGTTTGTTTGCTCTTATACTGACTGTGCAGTCAGTTTATTTCCTAATTTTCCCTGGTCTAAAACAACTGGGATTTATCTGGGATTTAGAAGAAATGTTAGTGATGATGTTCTGTTTGGTGTCACTGCTGACTGAGAATTTGTTGCCTCCAAATCCAAAACAGAGTGTGTGCCTTTAAATACCACGCAGCAGGTCACCTGATCAGTCAGGATCTAATGGTTGTTAATGTTTTTATTCTGCTTTTACTCTTTGAGGTACTGGATTAATAATGTAAAACACGTTAAGTGTAATGAAGCAATCTGACCATTGTGATTATATTTAAGGAAATAGAACTCTAATATTACATGCATACCATCCTGATCAATTACTTAAAACTTTGTGCTTATTGTCATTAAACATTAATTGTTATTCAAGCCTCACAAACCTGATGTTTTTCAGGTAGAGCGGCAGACAAAGGCAGAACAGTGAGAAGCAGAAAGCGATGTGTCACTTTTGTGCAGTTAATACACACTCTCAGGTGATGTCATTTCCGCTGGCTGTAGTAGCTGTTGTAATTTGTGCTGCTTTGTTTCTGAATTACCCATAATTAGCACCGAAGCTTGTTTGTGTAGAAACGGGAGGATTTTGTGATAAATGTATGAATATTCTCTCATTTGTATCCATGCACATTGTACAGGCACAACACTGATGTGCATGAATTTGATCTTTTACAAGAGCTTTGAGAATTCCACGCAATTTTTTTCCGGATCTGGCTCTTAGTCTTTTTTGTCCCACGTATCCCTTTTCTTGTGAAGAATGAAATCTTACACATGATACATGTGTACATGTGGCATGCTGATACTCAGGCTTTGGATGTCTTTGCTGCTTTTATCTTTTGTGCACTTAGGATCTGCTCATAATGCATGATAGTGTGGATTATGAATACCATTTAATCACACAACACAACACACTAACATACAAACAATCACATCTACCAAAATAACTGTATAGTTTTATTAAATCAAACCTCACATAATTGGCTTGCCCTGCTTTGAAAAGGATATGAATCTTGAGCGTGCTACAGGCGATTGCCTCTCAGCTGCAGTTGTGCTGCTTGTTCCTCCTTCCCTCCCATCTCTCACTTGCTTCTTTACGGTGTTTGCTCATCAAGGATTCATGTGCATACTTAGCATGTTGACTTTTTAGCAAATTTGTGTACCATTTCAAGGGCTTCTTTTGGTGTAAATTATTTAGGCAGCTGAGTTAGACAGGAGTTGATGTCTTTGTTCAGCTGGTGTACAATCAGTGAGGGCTTTTAATATAGCTTGAGTAACACTGACATCTGCTGGGATAGCATGTTGCAACTGTGGAGCGAGGGGACACTGTTAATAACTGCAAACTATGATCAATTTATTGCGAGTTATAATCTTGAATGAGCTTAAAGACCTACATTTTGGGTGCATTATTGAAGCAGCACACTCTTTTTTTCAGAATCCACATGCCAGAGTTTCCCTATGGCTTGGGCTCAGGCGCAGCACCCTAGACATTTTGAGCGCTGCCTCAGCCAAATGCATAAAAAATTCAATGTAGAGAACATCAACACTAAACAGAACAAGTGTTGCAGGTCTAACGATTATAGGTGGTCCCTCCTGCAACTTTTATTTTTAATCTTTTTGAAATCTTTTTCCTGCTTTTGTATAGATAAGTAAAAATGCTTGCAATAGTTGCAAAATGTTTTGAAGAATGTTACATGTTCTTGGAAGGCCCTGCAGAACTGTGCACTTAAGTCTAGAAGGAAAATGCTGGAAGCCAAATATAACCTTAGCCCTTGAAAAACCTAGGGAAAGTACTAATCCAGTGAAGAGGATAGGGAACATTAATAAAAACATACGTTGATGTGACAGATGCTGCTTCCAGTTGTGTGTGATGTGAAACACTAAAGCACAGAGCTCTGCCAATCACTGTGACGCCTCATAAACCATACAATACGCAAACCTGTTTACACTCACATAGTGCTCTCACCCATAATTGCTCTCAACTACAATGCCTAATCGATTAGGTGTCAACATATGTTTAATCACCAGCGAATGGAACAGCTACTCAGTTTGGATATTTTCTTAAGGGTGAAGTTGAAAATGTCTGTCACTTTTTCAGTGTGGATATTTTGATTTTTTTTTTCCATCTTCTGTGGCCGTACACTTTGGCTTGTGGGCTAAACAAGATGCCTTCTCCGGCTGGGGACGATACTGATCCACATTTTTATAGACCAACATTTTAATCAACAATAAAATTTTTTTTTTTCAGTTTTACACTTACTCCAATAAGTGCAATTCCTTCTTTTATTTTAAGTAACTCATCTTCTCTTTGTCTTTATCATGAACTTTTGTCCCAGTAAGGTACTGTGTGATAAAATCTAATAGGGGAGTTCAAAGCACCATAAAACACCGATTTAAATGAGTCCATATCTTTCGGAGCCTATATGTGTGTGTGTGTGTGTGCGTGCGTGTGTATTTGTGTGTGAGGCAGGATGCTCCTTTTTATTCCGAGCCAGCCTGTCTTTCTAGATATTCATCTTGCTAATTTACAATTCACTCACTCTTGCGAAGACTCTCAATTTGTCCTGACCTTAGTTGTTGCCCAGAGACTTCCACAGAAAGAGTTTATATTCATGCTTTGGGCAGCAGAAAGAGACACACCATTTTGTGGGTGAAGGTGTATTGGTGTGTATTGTTGCATGTTTGTGTATGTGAATGATCAGGTGCCATTAAGACCTAATTAGGTCCAAATTGCTGTTTGTTACTTTTTGAATACTAATGATATCCCTCCTCCCCTAAAACAACTTGACTGCTTACAAAGCGTGACGTGCCACTCGATTAGCCGAGCCTGAGTGATCACAGCTGACGATCGACTTCAGAATTGTCTGAGATGTTTGGCCAGCTTGTGGAGACTGAATGCTACTCAGGGAGCGTAAGTTGCAGACTGAATCATGCTGTGTGCACTGTCAGGTTGGCAAAGACCATGTCATACAATCTTCTTTGAACAAAGCAATTCATTTTTTTCTGTCTTACTGGTGCCCTGTAAGAGCGCAGCAGATGAATCCAGCCCCACTGTCGGTGATGGTATTTTGATTTCAGTTTCCCATTTCCCGTTTATCACAGTTTGATAAGGTCACCTCACGCTGTCACCTGCAGTATCCAACTCCATTTACTCAAGCGGCCTGAAATGCTATTATCAATATGAAATATTGTCCAGACAGACTTCAGCTCTTCTAGCAAGGAAAACATCAATGTTTACTGTTTAGAAATCAAACCCCTGCCCCAGGTGTCAGATGCTATCTGTCTTCTCTAGAGGGACAAAAAAATCTGGAACATGGATTAGTAATCCTCTGTTTGTTTGTATCACTGCTACGATTCAGCAAAACAAGATTACTGCAGTCACTGCTTATAATTTGGATCCCCTGATGAAATGATAAATGCTCAAAAATATTTATTTTGTTGAATAAACTTCATAATCCAATCCAATAGACTGTGCTTGTTTTAGTAATTGCATAGTAATGGCTTTTCTCTATGCAAACCTCCCAGACTGTCAATACATGAATGGGAGCGTGATTTGCCAGCTGTGAAATATTATGATCAGAATGACCCAGATTTCTTCTTTCCTACTTCCACTAATGAGATGCTCAGTCATATTCTAGCAGACAGTTTTTTATTTTTTCATTTTTATTTTTTACATTATTCTCTATTTATGACTGCACAGACAGACAGTATTTTAACAATGTAAATTAGATTTAATGCTCTTATGAAAAGTGCAAAGTATATATAGAGCTCAGAGCTTAGTTTAACTTGTGCTGTGGTGAAATGCAAATTAAATGATTGAACAAATGTGTTTTGTGTGATTAATTCTTTGAAGGGAATTCTTTTAAGGTAGGTGTAACCATCCTCATTGAGATGCAGGATTAAATTCTAAGCCTTAAACAAAAGCTGTTTAAGAATGACAATTGGTATTCACTTAATGAAAACACCATCCATTTTATATGCATGACAGTCTCCTAAAATTGCATGAGGGCCATGTACGAGTCTCACAAGACTGGCTGCAAAAAATGTAGAGTTTCACAGACAGAAAGAGAAACATCTAAACATGCTGAACCTCTCAAAGTCATCCTCTGTGTAAGCCAGCCTTGACTTAATGCATCAAGTGCAAAAATGGCCTCTAAATAGCTTCGGTTGACAGACGGTCAGTGCTTTGTACGGTCATTGTTGCACAGTAGATTAAGGGACGCATAGTCTTTGATGTCATATTCAATTGCTATTATGCTCTGCGGTTTTGTTTCTGAGGCACTAACAGACTTTTTACAAGAAAGCAGCAAGATGGTCTGAAGCTGCTTCCAGCTACCATTAATGATTATGGGGACAAAGGAGGGGAGGAAGTCCCAAAGCACAGAAAGCAGAAGCTTTGAGGCTTGGCTGGACACAGAAATAATACCGAAAAGAAAATTGAATCAGTTTTACTTAGTAGTAAACAGAGTGTCAGTAGGCGATGTTTGTATGGGCTTCATTGGATAACAATTTCAGCATACTGTGATTCATGTTGTCTAAGAGGGAAAAAATACGTCTACATGTCCTCTTAGCTCTGTTTTAGCATTTAGAAAATCCTGGAAAAGCATGAAGGCAGCATTCCAAACTCCAGATTTTGGCTTTATGACACAGTGTTGCTTCGTCTATTTTTGCCTGCAGTCACAATCCCATTTCTTAAGATTCTGCATGTGATTGAAGCCTGTGTGAAGTTCAAGCAGCTGCAGAATTCTGTTGTCAAGCCCATTTTTCTGTCCAGTTACTTTCATCCTTGCCATGCACATTCTATACACTGCACCTTTAAATCCCGGCTGTCTTCATTCAGCCTGCTATGATGCGTGCACACGCTGACCATTGCTCGCTTGTAAATTCGGAATATAATCCACCTATCTCTTCTCCTTCTGAATTAAGTGGAATAAATAACAATAATAAAACAAACTCCAAAACACACTGTATTTCTTCTATACTCTGTATATGTATGTACATAACACCAGGCTCTGCTAAGATGGGGTTTGACATCTCAGGGGCTATTTGTGCCAGATATGCTCAGATCACCCCAGAGTATCTTTTGAGCCAAAATAAAAATTGCATATCAGATTTTAGTAAACATATTACATCACATGAGTGTCCTGCCTGAACTGACAGCAATCACAATATTGATCTGTAAAATGTTTTAGCTCAGTATTTCACTTACATTAATAGCTTCACTATACTCAGTAAATACATAAATACAAAAATTTGATTTTGATGCCTTCAACACACACAATGTTTTCACAGGAATATACTTGTATTTACTTTGTATCATGGTTATTTTCAGTAGGAGACAGATGTGGCTTACATACACACCACTCAAGCACATAACTACACAGTTGAATATGAAGCCATATGTTGACAACTCACACAGTATAACAACTGGCATTGTGTTGCTGAAATAATAATTAATTTCTCATTGTGGGTTGATGTAATGTTTTTAAAGTGCATCTTACTTGTAATTTGGCCTAAATTAACTTACCGAGTCATCATGAATGAGTAACTGCTACCGTGTGTTAAGGATGGATTTCCCTGCCAGTATTTCACCAGTTATATTTGTATCACTTCAAGAACACAATATTTTTGTTGCTGCTTGTTGTATAGTTGAAGCTACAGCTACCACTGAGTAAAAAAGTAGAACTTCATTTTGTGACTTTGATAGGACCTTATAATTATTATTATTACTATTATTTTTTAATACAGCCTGTATTGCGAACATCATGTAAACCGCTCCCACGACTTACAATTTAGAAGATTATACCACATCATCTCCTATGTTTCCAACTAATAGTGACTCTTCCATTAATGTTGATGTTGCAGTTTAGCATTAATTACAGAGAACACCCTACTGAATGAGGAGCTTATAAGCAAAATGAATGTCTGACAATGTGTTGCTGTTGATGCGTGTATATATTAGGGCCTGGAAATATTTCTATGTGATCATGAAGTTCACTTCCGATTGGCCCTGAATGTACTGTACATTGCACTGTAGAGCCTTGGGTTGCAGCTGCAGGCTGTGTGTCCCATGATGCAGCAGTGACTCACTGCCTTGGAGTGTTGATGGACTTTGCAAGCGTGTGTGTGCTGTCAGATGTACGTGTGTGAAAGACAGTGTGCGAAAGTAATGAGACAGATGCATTGTGTGTTGGTGTTGTGTATGCATGTGCATGTGTGCAAGATTTCCCTCCTTCCACTTCTACAACCCCTTTGTAGATCACAAAGAGGCTCACTGTGACAGTCAGTACAATAGGGGACCAGATACAGCCAAATCAACAGAGCCTTTATAACAGCACTGAGGCAAAGTCACTTGTCACAATATATCAATGAGCATGGCTGTTTATTTCCATAACACATTACTGCCTGCTTGAACACAGCAGGGTCTTTTCAGTGACTGCTGCATTTATATATTCATCAAATATACACATTCTCTGCAGATAAGGCCCGATTCTTGAAGTCTTTGTCTGAAAATATGGCATTATTTGGAGAATGGTCCAGGAGTATATACAGTAGTATATGATGGCGCACAATCACATTAAACCAAATCTAGTGGTTTATTAGTATCAAAGCTTTAACCTCCTACTAAGATTCATAAAATGTTTCTTGCAGCTCGGTTCCAGTCTTTATTTAAATATCTTTAGTGTCTTTAATGAGCACAGGCTTTCGTCATGCAGGCTTTCGGCAATAACTAGCTGAGAAAGTGATGGACACGGAGGATTCCATATTGATGGGATAATCATGAAGTCATTTCAGTTACACAGAGAAATAACTAATCAATTCCTATTGTCATTGGTAGCTTCTCTTAAATCCTGGGGAGAGTATGTGGGTAATTTGCAAGGTTGTGCATTGCAGTAAATCATTTATATGCATAATTTACACCTGGTTCTAGGGCCAAATACTCAGCTGCAACATCAGATTAAACCAAAATATTGTATGCTTGAGTCTGTCATAAGCAAGGATATGAGACTTGTATAACACATTTATTTCATTAACACTAAACTAAGATTTCCCAGCACCTTCTGAGAGTTGATGGCAGCTGAATTTAGTGTGTGAGTAATCCATCACAGCCGTTTGGAAATGATTCACTAGAGTGAAAACATTGGAGGCATGAAATGGAAAATAAGCTGTCTTCAAAAATATGATATTCTTCCCATGCACATTACACTTTCCACTAAACGAGGGTGGTCAAGTAGACATGCTGGACATTTTTACTATGTGTCTTGAATATTACATAATGAACACACACAGATTTTAATACAACATATATGCTGCCTATCTATATCCCCTCGTCTGTGCAGAAGAAAGTCAACAGCCTGAAGGTGATGATAATGAAATGCTCCTCTTCTGCATTGAGTCTGTGTGCCACTGGGGGGCAAAGTAGCACTATCAACATTTAGCAGCAGTGACCCATTTTCCAAATGTTGTGCTCATCTCATGCATTTGTTGTTACCCTTTGAAATGAAAATATGTATGTGTGCATAAACATATAATGCATTACCATATCAATCGGTGGGGCTGAATGCTGTGTCACTGCAGCAAAAGGCCAAGCATATCATTAACAAGTCGTGGACATCAAGTGACGATGCCTCGTTTTTCTCTCTTGTCATTAGCAAAGACAGAGGGAGGCAGAGAGTGAAAGGGAGACATGGGAGGCAATAAGACCGGCGCTTTCAAAAGAGCTCATACCTGATTATTATCCTCAGTAAACTGTCATGTGTTCCCCGGGGGGGTCACACCACTTATATTTATTTAGCAGCCCTCCAACATTGCAGGGAGGGCTTTTTGGCAGACTTAACAGGATTTATGACTTCAGCTATGTGGCCATAAATAATCCACCTCAAGTATCCTCTTCTACTTCAAAGAGATGTGGGCTTCAGATTAGCATTTTGCTTTCACTGTGGGGGTAAATGGCTAAAAATAGTTGTGTTCTAGGGAAAAGCATTCTCGGTTGGGGGACTGGATGGCTTGTTCTTGTCTGGGTGTTAGTGATACAGCAGGAGGAAAGCTGAGGATCTACCTTGCAGTCTGCTGTTGATTTTTCTCCTGGTCCAATAACTACCGGTGTCCTTAGGTGATGTCTTGATGAAGTCGGAGCACCCTGGGGAGCTTAATTGAAATGGGCTTCGCTGCTGCAGTATGTGGAAATCACAATCGCAAAGCAGTTGCAATCCCAGATGAGAAAAAAGTACAGATATCTACATGTGCAGGTCTGTAATAGCAGGTGGAATTTTTTGCATCCACCAAAAACCTTGCTCTGGATTCTAAACCAATGAAAAAGATTTGTAATTGTGCAAATTCTTTTTCTATTACCTTCAGTAACTGTGAGTTGAATACATACAGTGTCAATAGTCAGTCCTTTTTTAAACAAAGATTGTTCTGCCTTTTGCAGTTTCAGAGGCACTCACGCATCATTGCTTGGAACAAGAGACAGAATTCAGCAAAAAATATGACTTTATTTATACACCCACGAAGGCAGAAAACCAGACAGTTATGCAAAATGAATGACATAAACAAAGTAAATATAAAACAAATAGTTAAAAACAAGTTTCTATTGGAAAGGACAGCACTGTAAAAGGCCTCTTCAACACAGTTTGATTGTTAACAGGATCAGAGTACAATACCTAAAGCTAGAGACAAGGTGCTATTATATGTTATGAAAACTTCCTGTTTTGTTCCTTATGTTTCAGGTTGGTGAATGTTTTGGAGATTTTTTTCTGGTTAAGATTCAACGTTACTCAGCTTGTATGAGACGGTGACTGCAATTGACTCCATGTGGCTTACTTTAGGCATTGATCAGCCGTAATTTTTTTTTATTCCAACCAAAATTTAAAACAAAAGGAAAGAACAAAACATAGGGAGAAATTAGACTCTTTGAAGTTTGAAAAGGGCATAGGATGAAGTGAAAGACTTCATTATGACACTAACCAGTAAAGTGGTCATCATGTTGATTATATCGTTCCAGTGGCTTTTGTCAGAGAAAGTATGTATTATGTATTAAGGAGAAAGTGAATATTTAGCCCTTGAAGTTGTTGCACTGAATGCAGAATATTGACCAAAATAAGTAAATATCTGGACAATGTTGATAGAAAAGCAGTGCAAAGCACTTTGAGTGCCATAGGGTAGAAGGGCGCTACATTTACCATTTTACCATGTGGTACAGTGGTGCCCTGGCTAACAAATTTAATCCGTTCTGGCGTCATGTTCTGTGGGTGAATCATTCGTTAGGCAAAGCGAGTTTTCCATAGGAATACATGTAAAACCAATTAATCCGTTCTGGACCCACGACAAACTCCCATATAAAGTATGTATTA